>JAOEGS010005424.1:0-10805 GCA_025447755.1 Corythornis vintsioides
CAATAAATTTCTTGTCTCCTTATAAGTCCCGGGCCTCACATCTAAAATAAGATAATAATTGTCTAAACTAAGACAAAGGCCAAATAAGTAAATGCTCCCAAATTTAAGTAAAATGAACAGCATTCTAGCTACAGTGCTTGTAAAGTTAAGAGGCAAATAAACTAAAAACCAGAAGAGAATAAAAGTGGGAATCTCAGGTTTGATACCTCTGGCAGAACAGTAACAGCACTGATGCTTCATCACAACCCTGACAGCAAATCCAAGGAGAAAATGTATGGCCAGCTCCTTTTACAGTTTATTACCTTTCCTCTGCTGCCTCTTTATAAACTTTTGCAGGAACTTTTTAGCCTTTATACTATCACCACATTAATAGACAGTGTATTTCACCGCTAGGTTCTAGTGTAATACAGCAACTGTTGCAATGGGCTCAGGGATCAGCAAGTTTCAAAGTAGTTTATGTCATTAATAATCCGCTTATGTCATTCTGCTAATGAGAGTTGGACCACTGTACACCCTTTCTATGCAGAAAGCAATACTACTTAGTGCATAAATTATACATGTATTAGAAAGGTGCTCTTTTAGTATGAAAGCAACTACATAGTGCTGGCAGCTATCTCCACCCTAGTGGATGATCTTAAGGACCAGAGGGAAAGAGACCAGTTACAGAGCCCTGTTCCTAGGTACATGCTTTGAGGGCCGTGCTACCTACAACAACCAGGAAAGTGGAAAAGAGACAGCTAAGGACATAAACAGAACAAAACAGGAAAACTTAGTCACCCTCCAGGCAGCATGTCCTTCAGCTTCTGTTTCTGGCCCTGTGTCACTACTCCTAGGTAATGTGGATGAAATACTCAATGGAAAAACTTTTCCAAGCATATAGAAGAGCTCTGATGCCAAAGCCCAGACAAGTGTGACCAGTCTATGGCTTCAGCTGTTGCAGCACATGCAGAAGAGAAGGATGCACACTGTTGAGCTACACTAGCACTCTCAAAGATGCTGTATTGTTAGCAAGTGAAACATTCAGCTGGTACCCTTATTCTATCTCGCTCTGGGTTTCACATTCACACCATTTTGGCAGGAGACATTCACTGTTCCTAAGTGCATTTTTTAAAATCCCATTAGAGAGGCTTGGTATTTAAGTATTTAAATTGATTTAAAGATCAGATTCTTGGTCATTTGCTAGCACATAAATCCCAGATAATGTCTGCATCCCCAGTGTTTACTTTGAGCTGTGAAGCAAAGCACCACCATCTTCCCACTGCAGCAGGACACTTCATTGCACTTGTTAGTAGTACCCTTCCCAAAGCCACCCCTAGGTGCTGCAGGTCCCATATGGACATAATAGCAGCAGCTTGTACTCCCAAGCAGGTGTCTGCAATCCAAAGCCCTCTAGACTGCTGGCACAGTTGTTTTATTACATTCTGCTGAGCATTATCTCACCTGAAGTCTTTATGCATAGATAATTATCACAGGAAAATCCCCAAAACTAGCTATCTGCTACCAGCTCCCTACCACAAAAATAAATTTCCAGTCTGGGGGCCCTTCCATTTAAATTGTTCACACTTAAGTGTTCTAAGGTGTGTTTACTACCTTGTATATTTTCAGAAAGTAGGGGAGTTAGATCCCCAATGCGATGATGATGTTCCATGAGTCAGAAGTTACATATAAAATTTGCTAAGAAGTGCTCAGAGTACATAGGAATATCAAGACCAGCTAGGCTGACTGAAGGAGAATCCATCCAAACCTGCAGCAAGTGGTCTCTCCTGTTCTGACTCTGAGCTCCTACTCCTACCTCCCTAGCCCTGGGGTGTCAGCCAAACTGTCTCATTATTATACTTTTCCCCAGGAGCTTAGACTTTTCCACATGAAAGCCACTCCACTTAATCTCCTTTTAAAGAACATTTTCAGTCTCAACTGACTTAATCTCCAGCAACATCAGCTGGTACACACATGTATCTATGTAAAGGGCTGCTTTCCACCAGGCCTAACCTGCCAACTACAGTGGCACAAGATACCCATAGAGTGGGAAGGTGTAGGAAGATTTCAGTTTGTACGAGGAGACTACCAAGTACCTCTGCAATTACACCTTTCTTTCCAAAAAGCAACACTAATATGCAATTGGATTCACCAGCCTATCACACACTCTGTGAAAAAAAGCACATTAATTTGATATAGGATCATTTTTAATATAAAATATCCTATTCCTTCACAGATTAATAATGAAACTGAGCAAGTATCCTCCTTTTTATGTATAATTTTAAGTGGTTTCATTCTGTTCATTTCCAAGAAAGTAAATTCTGTTCATTTCCAAGGAAGTGCAATCAAATGATAACGTAAGCAATAATGCAAGCTGCTTCTTGAAGAACAAAACCTTTGAATTAAAAAAAAATGTTTCATTATTCAGAGCAAATATTTTTTTTAAAGTCAGAAGGATCTAAAGGCATTTTGTTGCTGCACAGATGCCTATCAGTCTCAGCTTTACAACTTCACAGAATCACAGAATGTTAGGGGATTGGAAGGGACCTAGAAGATCATCTAGTCCACCCCCCCTGCCTGCGCAGGATCAGCCAGACCAGATCACATAGGAACACATCCAGGTGGGTTTTGAATATCTCCAGAGATGGAGACTCCACAACCCCCCTGGGCAGCCCCTTCCAGAGCTCTGGCACCCTCACTGGGAAAAAAATTCCTCCTCATGTTTACATGAAACTTCCTATGCCTCAGCTTCCACCCATTGCCCCCTGTCCTATCATCAGGCGTCACTGAGAAGAGTCTGTCTCCACCCTCCTGGCACTCACCTTTTATAGATTTATAGACATTGATGAGGTCCCACCTCAGTCTCCTTTTCTCCAAGCTAAAGATCCCCAGCTCCCTCAGCCTTTCCTCATAAGAGAGAAGCTCCACTCCCTTAATCATCTTTGTGTGTCTGCACTGGACTCTCTCAAGCAATTCTATGTCCTTTTGAACTGGGGACCCAGAACTGGACACAACACTCCAGATACAGCCTCACCAGGGCAGAGGGGCAGGAGAACCTCTCTCGACCCACACTCCTTTTAATACAGCCCAGAATGGCATTGGCCCTCTTGGCCACAAGAGCACATTGCTGGCTCATGGTCAGCCTCCCATCAACTAGGATCCCCAGATCCTCTTCCCCTTCACTGTACTCCAGCAGGTCAGTCCCAAACCTTTACTGATATGGGGATGTTCTTTCCCATATGCAAGACTCTACACTTGCCCTCATTGAATTTCATTCATTTTCTTCCTGCCCAACTCTCCAGCCTGTCCAGGTCTCTCTGGATGGCAGCACAGCTGCTGCTGTGTCAGCCACTCCTCCCAGTTTGGTGTCATCAGCAAACTTGCTGACAGTGCTTCTGTGCCCTCATCCAGGTCATTGATGAACATATTGAACAGAACTGGTCCCAGCACCAACCCCTCTGGGACCTCACTAGTTACAGGCCTCCAACTAGGCTCCACCCATTGACCACAACTCTCTGGCTTCTTTCCTTCAACCAATTACCAAACCTGACTATCCAGAGCACACTGCCTCAGTTTAGCCAGAAGGATGCTGTGGGAGACTGTGTCAAACGCCTTATTGAAATCAAAATAAACCACACCCACTGCTCTACCATCATCTATCCATCTGGTTATGTCCTCAGAAAAGGATATCAGGTTGGTCAAACATGACCTCCCCTTGGTAAAACCATGTTGACTGCTCCTAATGACCCCCTTGTCCTTGATATGCCTAAGGATAAGAGTGAGGATAAGTTGCTCCATTACCTTTCCAGGATGGAGGTGAAGCTGATCGGTCTATAGTTGCCTGAGTCCTCCTTCCTACCCCTTTTGAAGACTGGAGTGATGTTTGCCCTCCTCCAGTCCCCAGGCACCTCTCCTGTCTGCCCTGACTTACTGAAGATGGTGGAGAGTGGTCTGGCAATGATCTGTGCCAGCTCCCTCAGCACCCATGGGTGTACGCCATCAGGACTCATGGATTTGCGAATGTCCAGGCTACTCAACTGTTCTTTAACCCAGTCCTCACCAACCAGGGAAGACTCCTTTGTCATGCTATCCTCTGGTGCCTCAAGTATCAGGGATTCCTGAGGACAGTCTCCAGCAGTATAGAAAAAGAAGGCATTTAGTAACTCTGCTTTCTTTGTGTCCTTTGTCACCAGGGTAGCTGCCTCATTCAGCAGAGGGCCTACATTGCCTCCAGTGATAGTTTTAACTGAAATGTATTTTAATAAACCTTTTCTGTTATCCTTGACCTCTCTTGCAAGGTTTAATTCCAAGGAGGCCTTAGTTTTCCTGGTTGCCTCCCTGCATTCTCTGACGAGTGGCCAGCCCCTCCTTCTATGATCTGTAGACTCTCTTCTTCCATTTATGTTGGCTTAACAGTTCCTCACTTAACCACGCAGGTCTCCTGGCTCCCTTTCTCGATTTCCCGCTTGCTGGGATGCACTGATCTTGAGCTTGGAAGAAGAGGTCTTTAAATGTTAACCAGCTATCCTGGGCATCTCTGCCCTCTAGTATCCTGTCCTATGAGATTTCACCCAGCAATTCCTTGAAAAGGCCGAAGTTAGCCCTCCCGAAATCCAGGGTTGTAGCCCTGCTTGATATCCTGCTCCTGCCAGACAAGATCTTGAACTCCACCATCTCATGATCACTAAGGCCAAGGCTACCCTCAGCCTTCACTGCTTCAACCAGACTCTCCTTGTTGGTGAATATAAGATCCAGCATTGCTCCCCTCCTGGTTGGCTCCTCCATCATTTACATCAAGAAGTTATCAATGCACTGGAGGAACCTTCTGGTCTGTGGCTGGATGGCTGAATAGCCCTTCCAGCAAATATCTGACTAGTTAAAAACCCCCATGAGAACAAGGGTATCAGGGTCTGTGACTGCAAGGTTGTTGTTAGCTGCCTGTAGAAGGCCTCATCAACTTCCTGATCAGGTGGCCTTTAACAGACACCCACAACTGTGTCACCCATGCCAGCCCTGCCCCTTAATTCGCACACACAAGCTCTCAACTTGCCCCTCATCCACCCCTGGATAGAGCTGAAGACATTCCAGTTGCAACCTCACATAAAGAGCAACTCCACCACTTCACCTTGATCACCTGTCTTTCCTGAAGAGGACACAGCCATCCATGACCACATTCCAGCCATGTGAGCTGTCCCACCATGTCTCTGGAATTGCCACCAGGTCATAACCCCGTGATCGCACTTGGATATCTAACTCCGCCTGCTTATTCCCCATGCTGCATGCACTGGTGTATAAACACATCAGGGATGGAGTCGAGTATGTAGTTTTCAGCCTTGAAAGGGGGTTGACCCTCTGGTTATCTAAAATGCTAACACCCTGCTCCTCAATTGTTGGGCTATTACACCCAGGTTTCCCACTGACAAGGCCAGCTACACCCCTGTCCCCATCCTAGCTACTTTAAAGCCTTGTCAGTGAGTTCAGCCAACTCATGTGCAAGGATTCTTTTCCCTTTATGGGGCAGATGAACTCCATCTGTTGCCACTAGACCCATGGTCAAAAAACCCAAAGTTCTGTTGGTGACACCAACCTCTAAGCTATGTGTTAATCACATGGAATTTTTTCCTTCCTTCAATATCACTACCTGTCATTAGAGGGATTGAGGAGAATCCACTTGCACTCCAAAGCCCTCAAGTAATCTCCACAAAGCATGAAGTATTTTTTCAATGTTTGTTTATCCTATCCATCACCTCATCACTCCCAGCCTGAATAACCGGTAGTGGGTAATAGTCTGATGGCTGCACCAGACTAGGAAGCCTCCCCCAAATGTCCCTAACCCATGCCCCAGGCAAGCAGAAGACCTCCCTGTGGGATTGATCTGGCATGCAAATCAGACTGTCAGTTCCCCTGAGAAGGGAATCCCCTACTACTACCACCTTTCTTTTCTTCCTGTTTGCACTAGTCCTAAGTCATGGGAGTACTGACAAGTCTTGAGTAGCTGTGCACATGGGTATTCTCTATTCTTATTCATCAGGCCCTCTCTTACAAGGGCCTCATACCTGTTGTGTATGGGCAACTGAGAAGATTTGGGGGGATTGGGAGAGGACTCGCATGCCTCTCCTGCCTGGCCAGAGAGAGACCTGTTGCCATTCCTCCCCTTCTCCTATATCTCTTTGTCTCTCTGGGTGACAAGAGGGCATGGGATCACCTGCTTCTTGTGCCACCAACACCTGCTGCCCTTGCTCATGGATGGGTGCCCCTGACTCTTCATCAGGGCAGGAAGAGCCTGGCACCACCAGTCAATCTCCTTTTCAGCCTCCCTGAATCCTTCATTTTCATCCTGTAATTTTTCAACCTCTGCTTGTAGCTGCACTGCCTGGCTGAGCAGAAAATTTACTTGCTCACACCCTGCTACGAGAGAGGCGGAGACATTCCCTGCAGCTGGCAGTTTGTGTCATGGCTTGCTTTTGTGGGCACCCTGTCTTGGTTCCTACCTCCATTTTGATTGTCATTGAAGGCATGTTCTTCCTCTGTTGGGTGAGGACCATCACCCTTCGACACTCCTCCCTCAGTTTTGTTTTTTGTGGGTATTTGGTTTTGTTTGTTTTGGTTTTTTTTCCTCTGGCGTACACTGCTGTCTGTGTTCCGCAGAGAAATCCAGCTCTCTTCCTTTAGGTCCTGTCAGCTTTCCAATACTACGTTATTTCTTTCTAGTTATGAGTGTCTCAAACTTTCTATCTATGTTTGTTTAGAGGGCTTCCATTCAAGTAGAGTAGACTGGAGTTACAAATCCCTACAAATAAGGGTTTATTATTCTTATTACTTAACAATGAATTAAAAAATTAAAATAACCAAAGACTTGTTTTGTCAAGACTTGAGATGTTGGCACATCCTTCAGTGACAGATTAGACTGGAATCCATTATTATTATTATTATTATTATTATTATTATTATTATCATTATAAATATATTCGTATTTTATTTTTAAAATGCATTAGAAGTATTTCTGCTTGTTGTTGACTTCTACTGCAAGTGTCATTTATTGTGCTATGATCTATGCACATCACATTTAATCTCAGGCAAGTTTATTCTAATATAGCCATACATACTGAAATTTAGTATGCAGTTGTCAGCCTTCAAGCACATACAGAATTTTATGCACTGAGGTGAAAACCAACTGTCTAACAGATCTGAAATGCCTGGTGCACAAGCAGGACAAGGTGCACACACTTCAAGAGGTAGCAAGATAAGACAAATTCACTCACTGACAGCACAGGCTGGCAAAACCACTCACTTGACTTGGAAGACCACCAGGAATTTATACCACGGTACAAAAAAAACCCCATCCCATTTGCACTCCTCATAGGTTTCCCTTTGAGGTCTGTAAAAGGGTTAGCCAGCCCCTCTATGGTAGGAATATTCATGCTTTTGCTTTTTTCTGTTTTCTTTCCTGCATACAGACACAATATGCTCACAGAAACCTTCCTCTTCCTGAAAGAAACCAAACAAAAAAAGAAAAACCAACCAAAACCAAAACTAGATTGCTGATTTATAAATGGTTCACTGTAAATGAAAGACTATACTGACCTCATCTCATTCACTAGATATGTTAACTTTACAGCCAATCAGCAATACAAATCAACAATCCCAATCTTCCATTGGCAGCATTGCTGCAACAGATTAAACAAAATCTCGGTGTGCATTTTGAAATAACTTTGGTTATACCCTATTTCTTCACAATACACATCTCCCATCTGCTTATCTCAAAAGCATGGGCATGAGAATACGTAAATAAGATACACTCTTTCCCATCAACAGGATCCATCTGGAGACTGCTTTTTTACAGAAACAGCAAGTGCAACACAATCACATAGGTCTCACACAAAGGAAAAAACCTTCAGACACAAGTAATTAGAATAATTCAGAGACTTAAAGGTCATGTTAATTATAGCTAGCTCTGTTAGCTAAGTGACTCCTTTGGAATTTAAATACATAACACCTACATAATACACAATATTATAATATAATTAATATAATTAGTATACATTATTAGTTAAGTAAACCCCCATAAATGGCTAAAAATGTGTGTTAGCCAAGAAACTAAAGCATTCCTTGGCAAATACCCCCAACTCTAAACTAAAACTTTTTGCTCTTTATATATTTGCATTAATCTCTTCTATTTCAGAACTGTACAAGGAAAGACCTCCAAAAGCACAATAGATAGGGAAGGAGAGATTTAAAGAAACAAACAAACAAAAAAAAAAAGCACACCCCCACATTTTCAGTCCTTTCATTCAGAGGTATTCTACAGTATGCAAAGAGACAGGAACAGGTTTACTCCCTCAACTGGGAACAACTGTATTCAACACTGTTCTAGCATATCTTCTTTTCTACACACTTGGTTTTCAATCACCTTTGCTGTCAATAACAAACAAAGAGCTGAATTTTCAGCAGTTTACCACAGTTGGAATACTAATCCTTTATTTCAAATTTGGATAAATTAAGTGAATTTTCAAAGGCCTTTATACAAGGTATACTACAAAAAGTACGCATTCAAAATAAATAGCATTGCCCACAAGTCACAGTACTTAAATATTCATGATCCTTAACTCATTGAACATGCCAATCTACAGCATGTTACAGATGAGCAAAGCTCCACAGTCAGACTTAAAGTTTGATCTGTAATTTCGAATCTTTAGAATGAAGAGTCCTACCCATCTTCCATGTCTTCACCTCTCAAATACTGTCTCCTACTAATAAAGGAGTCAAGGCTGAAATAACCTCTCTGATCATTTTATAAACCTCCTTCAATTGGGGTAATTTACTGACTACAGTAATTGTTAAATACTGACAATTGCATACATGTTAAATCCTGATCAGCTGAATAGATTCACATTGAGTGTTACCTTTACTCCAGGGACAGTGGAGATGCAAAACAATGCCAGTGTTTGTACCACTGAGCATCTAAGAACCATCACACTCTAGTCAACATCAAGCCACTGCTTTTCCTGTGAGATACAACCATGTGTCCTAGACCATTCACAGCAAAGGTGACTCAAAAAACAAGACATATGCAGAGGATTTTTTTTCTAATATTTAAGTATGGAAGGGGCTAAACACTACACCACATGGTTTTACAAGAAATTCAGATCTTGAAGCTCTACCTCTGCCTTCAATCAACTATCTCAATCATTTTGATTAATCCACACAATCATAGTTAACACAATGCATTGAATCATTCACAGGTCTTCATTCCAGTTTTCTTTAAGATAAGGTTTCATAAAGCAGATACGTATAGAATATTTTCCTGTTTCCATTATTCCAATGTTACCCTTAACACTGAAGTCCTTGTCCATGAAACTCATCTCTTCAGCAGTTAAGTCAACATGAACTAATTTGAATTTCAGATCAGGCATTAGAACAAAACAAAAGGAGGAGGGGGGATGGGTAGTGGTGGAAATTCATCACATCAGTACATAGAGCCTGAATGCCCAAACTTCTATTAGTGCTGTATTTGAGTACATGGATGACTACCTTCCCCAACCATAGGACAGAAACTTACCTCTTTTTACTGATGTAGGTATGTTTATCAGTGCCAGATGTGCCCCTGTACCACTAGAATCAGATTGTTCAGCAAATTGTTCTGAAGGATTTTATTACTACACTGGAAGTCAAGCAAGACCACTAAAGATGACCTTAACCCAAAAACCTTGCTGCATCTCTGTCTGCCTAAATTAGCCATATCATTTAACCATTCCCCAACCTTTGCCATCAGGAAAGAGAAGGTGTAGAAGAGGTAGAATCATAATTAGCATAGACATTACCCATTTAGATTAAAAAGCACTGCATTTCATTTAAGCTCAAAAGGAAAATAATTTATCCACCTGCATAACCATCATTTCTAGACACAAAGCTTTCACACTGTAATGCCCCCCCGAGTACAAGCCAATTGGCAATACTTGTTGCTAGTAGGTTCTGGAAGAATTTGAATATTGGACTCTTTCCTGTTCTAAATACAGACCCTTTCAAATCAAGGCAATAGCTAGCTTGCTTTCCAGACAAAACATACATTAGCATTAAAGAGATGCTTTATATTTTTTCTCCTGTTTGGGAAAGTCATGATGGAACTTTTTACTGTAAATATTACCTTGCTTGGTTTTTATTAGGTGATGTGAGACTATTCCCCACTAAATAACATTTCAGGTTTCCAAAATTATGTGGGAAGGTATAAAATACATCAGCAAGATATACAGTATTCACCATCATAGAACAACCAAACCTATTTATAGAAATATGGCATATTTTTGCTTCTTGGACATACAAACTAACTTAACAAATAATGGTAGGTAGCACTATAAACTACTCTAATAGCAGAGAAAATCTCATATATAGTAAGAAAAACCCAATGAAAGAAGCCTGTCAAGACTCCTTATCTAAAAAGATGCACAGAAATGTTCATTGTAGTCAGACACCAGTGTAGCAGAAGAATATTTTAATGTAAACTATCTTGCAGACTTCAAAGTACAGGGCTGGATTCACACACTTTAGCTTTGCTCCTTACCCAGTCGAAACCAGTTACCAAGTGGTTTGGCAAAGGTCAAAGGTGACTTAAGCCACCTAAAACCAATTTCCCACGTAAGTCATTGAGATATCCTCCGACAGAACATAGGGTAGAACAAAGAAAATAACCCAAGAATGCTCCCTTGCAGTCCTCAGCTCTGTACCTTACAGACAGCAGCAAAGCCTAATGGCATCACTTCATAGATTCATAGATATTAGGGGTTGGAAGGGACCTAGAAGATCATCTAGTCCAACCCCCCTGCCACAGCAGG
>JAOEGS010005427.1:0-30334 GCA_025447755.1 Corythornis vintsioides
TAAAACATTTTTAAAAAGGAACTTGCAATTTTACTGTAAAGTAAAAAAAAAAAAAAAAACAAAAAAAAACAAAAAAAAAACAAAAAAACAAACCAAAACAAAAAAAAACACCCCATATTTCTGAAGGCATGTGTACCTCTATTAGTCTGTGCTCGAGTTAAAGTGAGGACAGGAACAATACTGAGCACCTTTATTCTGTTGCTTATGCTCAGTTGTCCGCAGGTTGGAGGTAAAAGGCTCTGACTGATGCTTTAAATTTCCTTGAAGTCTTGTTATAGCTGCATGTGTTCATTTTCAGTCAAAAGATATATAAAAAGAAGGATACAATTATTTACAAGTGACTTGCTCTTACAAAGAAAATAGTATTTCTTTCTGGAAAAAAAGTCCTTTTGTTTTTCTGGTCAATGACTTCTTCAGTCAGGGCTGATGTGTCATTGCTGTCACAGACTTGATGAGGTTTAGTACCAGAGTTTAGCTTGTTGGTTGTTTTGCTTTCTGAAAACAAAGAGAAAATAAGCCCTGTCATTTTGTGGACTGGCTTACAACAAGTAATGAAAATACTGGAAATTCAAGGAGAAAGTGGGGTGTGTTGTTTTTGTTGCTGTTGTGTTGTTTGTTTTGTTTTTTCCTTTCATCATAAATTAAATATGAGTATAATTGCACTATTATTTCAGTACAGCTAGATTTTCAGAAAGTTGTTTGTGAGTGAAGATTGAATAAAAGTTTCCATTATATTGGAAATGTAATATTCAAAATGTACTATTTCAAAAATAAACCCATCCATTATAACTGTGTAGAAGATCCAGCGTGACCCTTGCAGATGAAATATCCATGCAGGGACAGCTGGTTGGTTGTTTTTGCACAGAAGATCAAACCAAATGTGGTAAAATTCAAGTATGAACCAATTCTGTCTAGTTAATATTCTTCTATGTTTTCTTGAAGAAAAAGGTTTTTCTCAGTATTCTAGCACTTAGATGTTAATAGTGATGCTATTTTAGCACCTGATCATTGAATAGCATTCCTTTAAATATTTCAGAAAATTTTGAGGCTTGCCTGTATTGTGTAGAAACTCCCAGATCCAGTGGAACAGCAGCACAGGTAAGCAAGCACATTCAGAGAACTTTGCTTTGTTAAAGCTGCTGCCATTTCAGTCAGGACTGGTTAGCCAAAATAAGGGATTTTACACTTCTAATCTTGTACCAGAGATTTTTTCTAGTTTATCCCCCTGAAGGAATAGGCTTTCTACAGGAAATAAAGAGAAAATAGGGATGGACTTTAGATGGTATCAGACCTTTATCTGGTTTTCCTGCAGTATGAAGTCCCAGGCTCAAACTGTGCCCTGAACATCATTCTGAGATGTGCAGAGACCAAGGCAGCCTTGCAACTTTCTTCTCTTGTTGTGTATTTGTGAGCTGTCTTACATTTTTACACACATCTCAGAATGATGTTCTATAAGGCTTCCACACACGCTGTCTGAAACTCAAGGAGACCTTGTCCCTGCCAGGGCTTTGAGAGGAGACACTTAATTGTCTTGCACTTGGGGGTGACAGGTACTTACACGTGCCAGTGTCAGTGAAGTCTGTCACAGGAAGCCTTGTTATCTGGAACCATCATATGTTCATGGATTTTCTCCTGATTTGTCACATGTGTTTTATAGAAGAGACAAAGATAACACACCTGTGAGCAGGGAACAGCCTGGCTCAGCAGTAGTGACCCTTCAGCTATCTGTTTTTTCACTAGCATGATGAAGTTTCAAATTCTCTGATTTGTACTTTGTATAAATAAGCTATAGGGCTCAGGATTTGCAGGCTGTGATCACAAACCAGAGGAGAGGAGCCAATGGAGACATCTGTCTCCTAGCCTTTTACTGCACTTTCAGAAAATTGTTGACACTTTGTTTTCCTGTGCAGCAGAGATAAAGGTACTATTAATTCTTTAAAGTTTAAAGAGTATTATTTTTCCTCTGGGCTGAAACAATTCATCACTCAAGACATGGAAGCAGAAGTATTTACACTGGCATCCTCAACTCTTCCATTGTTCTGGACTGAAAGGAACTTAACTGATCAGATGTGTTTTCCTACTTCTTTTCAGCAAAGACCCTCTTGGACCCTCTAGAGATTACTCATTTCAAACACATGCATTATTTGCAGTAAATGTATCACATGGTTATGAATCTGCCCTTTTCCTTTCCAAAGAGCTGCTCTTTCTGCTGTTGCAGAACATTTTGATGGCTTGAACAGAGAAATAATTAAAACCCTAACAAGCCTGATGTTTGCTGATCAATTCATGTCCATGGATAGGCAACCTGCATAGGCTTGCTGTGGGCTGCTGTTGCAAACTGTACTCTCAGACATGCTTGTGACATGTTCAGGTCAGTTGACACCAGTAAAGAGAGTGGACTAGAGCAGTTGGGTGATAAACCAGTCCCAGCTTGTCCTCACTTTGGGTAAAGATTCTAGAACACCTTCTGTTTTCCTATTTCCTGTATCCTAATGGTATATTTGAACCCTGGAAGGAGTTGGTTTGTTATTTTCCTAAGTGGTGTGATGATTTGCAAGGGAGACTAGATGCACTCATCTTTCTCCTCACAGCAGCAGCTATTCTGACAGCCAAGAATTCTCTCATCCCATTGAACAGCATGCATATATATATATATGTTGTGCTTTTGTATTCTGCCTTGAAAATTACTTTTATAGAGTGGCTAGCACAATTCTACTTCCATTTATCATGGTATAACTGAGCTGATAGCAAATTCACAAATCTTTAATGCACACTATACAACGAGGTATTTATTATTTATATGTATTCACCCAAAGAAAACCTTGCTAATAAATACTGATTTTGTGTAAGTTAACAATGCGCATTGCTTGTCAGTGAAAGTGGCAGAAAATCAAAGCTGCTTGCTGCAGTTCAGAGCCAATGTCTTAATGTGGGGTCTCATATTGCAATTTTTACTCAAATATGTGATCATCTTTCTTCCCATGGACCATCTGATGCAAGTAAGGGTTGCTGTAATTGGATCCTCTTACCCTTCCTGTTATTGGGCATGAATTTAATTGAAATTCTGTTCTTTTTAATAATTGTTGAGAAATATTTTTCTTTTTTTCTTATTGCCGCTCCTAATGTGAACATGATGTTCTTAATTTAAAAATTAAATTGAGAAGTCTTTCTGGAGCATGTCTGAGTTAATCAGCTAACACTATCCTTTCAAGCTGAGCAGAAGAAAATGTGCTGCTGTTACAGAGTAAAGCTTGATCCAGCACTGAAAAAATAAGCAACTTGAGTATTCTCAGTGAGGTGGAAGGATAAAGGGAAAGAAGATATTTGACCCCAAAAATAGTGCTTTTCTGATTGTGTGGACCTCAAAGGCATTAAATTTAATTTTGGTTTTATTATTTATTTTGTGCTTCTGATTTCAAACAGAACAGTCACAGGCCTGATTGTGCCAAATGATGCAATGAATGGCAAGCTGAGGTTATGGAAGTCATCATGGAAAGTACTCTGAATCGGAACTTAACTATGGGAAATAACTTGCTTATTTAGTGGATATTTGTTATTTTTTAATGAAGTCTGCCTGAAATACAGACTAAACTTCAACACTTAAGTGACTGGAATTCATGCTGAGAAACATGAGAAGTAAGCAGTGAAAGACATTTGGAGATACACTTCCTTGCCGCATGAGCAGGGTCTGCTTGTAGATAGCATATAAAGATGGGAACATGAAAGGGCACCAAGGACAGTAGCTGTTTGGTACTGCCATTTGACAACTGGTGGAGACAGTTCTCCAAGGATAAATCTGCACCACACAATGCATCTCAATGCAGAGATAACTGAACTGTTGTAAGTTGTAAACATTCTAGCGCTGATGACAGAATTTAAGGAACTGTAGTAGTATAAAGTTCACATTCCTTGGGAAGGACAATGAACGTTTCTCCATAGAGCTACATGAATACACACAGTAGTGTAGGGCTATCTCTAAGGATATACACACACACACACATATAGAGAGAGAGATATGAACAATTCCCATCCTCTAATTTATTTTAAGAAGCCCCAATAACCTATGTTATTCAAAAGGTAATATAATTTTTGGTTGAAAGAAAATACATGATTGAGATTTGACTGTGATCTATCTCTCTCCTTATGTCTGTCTTAATTTCATTTTAAGTAAAATTTGTGTCCCATGAAGAACAGTCTGACAGTGATAATGTTACTTCTAAAAAGTTTTGGAAATTCAGAAAAAATAAAAGAGCAACAGCAATTTTAAAATTATGTTTATTGTATGAAGTGATTCAGTAATGGCTTATAAAGTTGAGGTGAGATTAGACTTGGCTTAGGAAAATGTGTTGCCTCATAGTGACTGCAAACCTGAAGATGTTCATGCTGGGTCTATGTGTCAATACTTGTATTTTAGTCCTGAAGGACTCCTGGGCAGGGAATGGGAAGAATCAGTCTGTTTGCTAAACCTGTGAGAGACTCTCTGCGACTGTCAGTATGTGTGTTCACAGCTTATACTGACCAAAGGCATGTTGGTCCAGTCTTCTGGGCTTTCAGCTTTTTCTCAAGATGCAGAGCAGATGGGTGGATGCCTCTCTTTATGAACTCTTTAGGCCAGAGCTTGCTTTGGTAATATTATGCATGGGGGTCTTGAAAGGCTGTTAAGAGAAAGACCATTTGCTAGCTTTTAGTGGTTTTTATTCCTTTTTCACGTGTACTAGGTTGCTGTAAACACACTTGGAAAGGAGGAATGTCTGTGTTTAGAGGGAAGAAGTAGGGACAAGAAGGTAAGGGAGAAAGAAAAATATAATAGTGTGAGAAAGCTGAAGTTCTTAGGTGCATTGTGTAGTGCTGGGGGGGAGGCATGGCACAGGGTAACCACAGTCATCTATCATTGACCTGACATCAAGTGCTGTACTGCACCTGAATTATCTCATGCTGATCAATGGACTCGAATACACCCCTCTCTGCAATTGAATCGGGGAATTACACAGTCCCCTGATGGTGGAACAAAGCGTGTAATCAAGTTAGGCCCAATGTAAATGCAAATCATGAGCATTAATTAACAGGAACTGCACAGCAGTTAAGTGCTTCAAGACCATGTACACGATTCACAGGTCCCCTGCAGCTCTGTCTTTTGATAATTAGACTTCTCAGAGAAAGCCTTTCAGAAGGCAACCGTGTGCTGGGGAAAGGGAGCAGCCCTGCCATGCCTGTCTTGCCCTGTAATTCCCGAGCTCAGCCGCCCTGCAGAGCAAGGTGCTAAGCAGACCCCTCGAGTGGCCCTTGCCAGCCCCTTGTCATTCCCCAGCTCTGGCCCTGCAGGAGCCAAACCTTTCAAACAGCACCTGGTGTGCAAAGCAGAAAGAAGGCAGAGGTGTTATTAAAGTGTATGTATAATTTTTTTTAAAAGGCTTTTTGTGTCATCTGCAGCTGTGTAATTGCCAGCTTTCAAGCAGACTGGAGAGGGCTGTACCTCTACTATATGGCATTTAAAGTTCTTATTGAATGGGAAGCTTCAAAAGGTCCAGAAACACAACTGTGAGAGCAGCTAGTCGCCACCAAAAGCCACTGCAAATTATCCTTCAAGGTGGTGAGTTTCTTGTAATTATTACAGCTGTCCTCATAGCTTTGTTTTAAAAAGCATTCAGGAATCTCATAAATGGGCTCCATAGGAAGGAACAATGCTGCAAAATCAGCTTTTGGGCTTTTAATGCAATGATATATAATTGGAACCCAAATGTCACTGTGGATTGATGCTCTGGGCTGTCTGTGCTGCCGAGTTACTGCTGGAATTCACTCTTCTTCATGGAGAACAGCCATCATCTGCAGTCAGGCATCAGTTGTGACATTTGTTTTTAAAAAGGCTGAGGATTAGGACACATAGAAGCCAGCTGCTTTCTAAGTTGAGATCACTAAGGAAGAATTACAATTGAAGCGTGAGTTCGAGTCCTTCCCCCACATCCATGTCTTCATTTTTTCTCACCCTCTTATTCCCTCTGTTGCTTTTTCATTTCTTCTAAATTGATTAAGGAATTGGATTAAACAGACCATCATTTTTAAAGCCTCCATTCTGAGGATTCTCTTGCATTATGAAATTTGCAATGCTTAGTAAAGAAAAAAAGCCCCAACATATTGGCTTGTTAAAAACAGAAATTATAGTATTATTGATGGAGTATTGAATACTGCTACTTTAATTCTGGTGGAGGTCCTTCTATGTTACCCTCTGTGATGTGCTTTGAAAACATTGACAGCATTCTTCTAAGACAGCTAAACACGGTCCTCATTTTACTGAGATAAAGTGATTTAGCCAGGTCACTGAGTCAGCCACTGCAATCTTTTTTTCTCGGCCTGTAGTTTTAACCCCTCTTTTCATGTGCTCTGCCTGCCTGGCTCTTCTCAAGGGCATAATTAAATGTCTTTGCTTCTAAAATGCAGCTTTTCGTAGATATATTTTAATACCATTTTCTTCTCAATAAAGGGCCAGATTAATATTTGGGCTGTGTTATTTCTAGCTGTCCTTTTTCATGCTGGAATACTTCTGAATTCATAAGGCTTTTGGGAAACAGGCAGTATTGCTCTGATGTCAACTCTGTCTGATCCTCCTGTACGATTTTTTATCTTTACCACCAAAAAAGAAGCTGCTTTTGCTTCCTCAGCTTGAGGCTTTGTGTATTTGTGTGCAGCTGGGTCAGCTTCAGTAATCTGAGCTAAGTACACTACAAAGCACTGACATGAAATGATTTGGATAGAACAAGTGAATTCTTTGGCACCTTATCTTTTGGAAAATATTTTGTCTGACATGATCTTTGTCTTGAGTGGTTTGCTCACTCAAACCTCTCTGGTTTAGAGGATGGCTCTATAAAGGTGACCAAGGAAGAGCAGCAGAGATGACATGAGGGACTGTGTGGACTCTTGACTGGGAAAAGGCAAACACCCAAAATGAGATCCTATCATACTCCATATCTTACTAGCCTGTGATGCTCCTAATAATACATTAGTGAAGTGGCTCTCATTGCAGGATTGCTTTCTAAAACTATTTCTTTTTTGTTTGGGATTTTTTTTTTTTTCATTTTGCTTGAGAACTCTATCTGTGACATCTCTTGGCTTTAGACTGAAATTCTGATGGATTTCTGAATCTGAAATCTATGTTATTGACATATTTGACTTTCTTCCCTTGTTCACTTTGAAGATCAAACACAAAATGTTCTTGTAAGGACAGTCATTCTCAAAATTTGTGAAGTAGCTAAAAGCTGAGGGTTTATATTTTATATGTTCATAGGGCTGTTGGGAAGCAGAGACTTCATTGTACCAATGTTAACTCTCATCCTCCTGCATGTTTGCCATCCTTTCTGTCAAAAAAAGAAGCTTCTTTTGCCTCCTTGGCTTGTGACTGTGTGTGTACTGGTATGCAGCTGAGTTACATATACATACTAGATTTTTTTTTTTTGTATGCTTATAGCACAGAAAACTTGGCTTCCTTGCATATATGCATTCTCTTCAGAGAGAATTTCACTCTTTCTCTTAGAAGGCATCCTTTAGCCTCTTATGTTTTTCCTCGCCTCTCAACAAAGTCCCTTAGCTAGCACTTGTCCTCTTCAAGTGACTGTGTCCATGCAGCCTGTTCTTCACTGTGAATCCCAGACCAGCCTCCCCAGCAGGTATGAATGAGCCATAATGGCCCTTCCTGGAGCTGTGTTCAGCTCTAGATAAAGATGATGATCTTATTTCCCCCTTGAAAGATTGATAGATCAGTCCTCACTCTGAGCAAGATAAAACCCATCACATCTCTGTAAGTGCAGTGTCTGAATGCTGGGTGGGATGAAGTTGAGTGAAGGCAGCCTGTGCTGCAGACACATGGTTTTAAGTGGCTTCTCTGTTTTCTTAAGAGTACACTTGTTGATATGTTGAAGCCAAGCTGTAACAGAACTTGCACTGGCTGGGATGAGAACCAATTGACAATCCGAAATGCTAAATGTATATTTGCTGGTAATTCCCAGCTAGGTGTTGTGCCATTTATTTACTGATTTTTTAAAATGTTGTACAAACTACTTTCATCACTTCTCATGCCATTGTACAGGTAGACAAACAGGGAGGAGGTGTTCAAGTGATTGATCAAAAGTGGAAGAATGAGTCTGTGTGACTAAAGCATAGTGATCAGAGCTTCCCACTAGCAATCAAACCCACTGATCACCCTGTTTGCTGCTGAATTTGTATGAAGATATTTAGCTGAGCTTTATATGGAATAGTATGTTGAAAAGAGTCAACAGTAAGTTGTATTACATAATTCTCATGTATAATACTAAAGGCTCAGATAATGAAGTGCTTAATCAGGAAAAGTCTCCACTGGCATTTACTGGAATTTTGCTTGAAGAAAAGGCTGAGAGGGTTTGGCAACATGTGTGATTTTTACTGGAGAAATGAATGTGATGCAGTGGGAGCTGAACTGGATCCTTCTGCAGCATGCAAATGTCATTAATCACAGTAACAAAAAACCATAGCATTGACTAATTTGAAATATCCTGCCCACTGGCCCTGTGGTATATACCATGTAATGAGTGTAGTGCTGTCAGTTAATGTGTGTGATGAATATAGTATTTAATATTGCTGGCTTTTTAAGAGATGTATAGCAAATTCACTTCCTGCCTTAGGAGCTAACAATCTATACAGGGAAGATTATGTAGATGAAACATCATCAGATCTATATGGATTTATCCAATTTTGTTGGGCGTGTGGAATGGTATAGTTCTAGAAGTGAATTTAAATCACTCTGAATTAACAAGAAATGTATCAGCCACCCTTGGGTTTTTTAGGTTTATAGACCATCTTTGAATAACTAGCAGCAGTGGAAATCATTTATAGTGTTAAAGATGCTGAAACTGGCATGCTGAATTTCATGTGAATTTTCCTACACCCTCCTGAAATGAGAGACTTTTTGACATATGACTCATTCAGCAGCCTTCAACCTTCGGTCTCCTTTGGTTTGGTTTTAAATCTTCTGATTGTAAATCCAACTTCCAACTCTGAAATACATGGTTTCTTTCTCATCTGCTTCTTGTTCAAGTGAAATTTGGTGTTAATGAATCTGAGCTAGTGAGTGATCTTACCTGGAGGGTGGTTCAGGCTCCTGTCACTTGTAAACTTCATTATATGAAGTTTATCCAAACTGTTATCTGGATGTAATCCATTTTACCCTTATATGCTAGTTATTGATGCTGCTTGACTTTAGATTATATGGTATTTTAAAACTAAGAAACATTTTTTTAAAATGCCAGTCTTTTAAATAAAACAACAAAACTTCTAAAAATCAAAACCTCAATGTCTTCTCGTACCTTTCCTGGATGTTCCAAGTGTCTTCAATTGTTTGTCGCATTTGAAAAAAACCTTTTGGGGTTTTAGGTGCAGAATTATTTATCCAATAATTACTTATATGCTGACTTATTCTGTCCCATTCAATTGCTAACATGAATGCATAGTTATTTCCTTGACTAGCAGGTAGCACACTAGGTAATCGCTTTTACGCCTTGCCAAAGGGAGTTTCATTTTCAAAGGCATTTTTTAGACTATGCCTCAGGTGCTGTATCAAAGATTTACAATTATTTCCTGAAATGCAAATGTACATTCAGGTAATTGCATTTTTTGGGAAACAGTATTCAGTAAATATACAGCTTGATTTATGTGCAGTGACTGCAGTTGTGTGGGCAAACCAGTGTGTGTATCTTCATGGGAATAGTTGACTACTCCAACTCACCCAGCCACCATCTAGACCCAAGTTGTCCTAACTAAGGCCTGGGTTCCCTCTGTAGGCTGCACAGAAAAGTCTATGCAGGTTTGATCAATCTTCCTGTCTTAGGAAAAAATAAATTACCCTTCCAGTGTACCTATTTTTCTTTTTCAAATGTAGAAGGAGCTTAGGCTCACAGCCAACTCTAGAGGAGATGTCTAGCTTGTTGATGGTTGAAGATCAGTAAGATGTAGCCAGACCTTGGCACTTTGAAGCTGAAGACCATGTAAGAAGTGCCCAAAGCACTTTTTTCTCTCAACTGTGTTAAAGGAAGAGAATGATTAGAGAGAAGGAGGTGGAGGGGAGTAAGGGGAGAACATGTGCATAGGTTAAATCAGGCTTATGCTTCACTGCAGAGGTCTAATGATTAAGATGAAATGCCTGTCTGAGGCTGGCAGTTAAATGAGCATTGATGGATATGGAGTGCTCACAAACTCTATGAAGAGGCCTGGGAAACTGATGAAAAAGTTTCTAATGAGGAATTAATGTCTCCTATTTTGGAATTTTATTTTGTACACTCTTAAATATGATGATTTGCTGTGTGCTGGCACATACAAGCTATAGTTTAGAGGGGCTTTTGGAAGTCTGTAGATCTGAAAGGAAAAGACACCTCAGCCTTTCTGCTTTTGAGAGACTTCCAAATGCTGAGAAATTATCTTGGCATAATTCTTTCTGTTTTCTGTGGAGCAGTGGTTACAACTGGAACTGAGTATATCTGTCTAGAAAGAGTTATAAACTAAATAGTGACTAGACCGTCCTAGTCTTCAGGAGAGTGTGTCCCCTTCCTTCCAGGTACCTGCTGAATGTTCTAAGGCCAGGCAGGAAGAGGCAGAAGCCCATCAGCAGTCACCACCAATTAGTCTTTCTCCTGTCAAATCCACCTGAGGTAAGGCTGGAGAGAACAAACCTAATGTGTGCTGATGCTCTATAATAATAATCACAATAATAATCAGGGTCACAACATATTGAAGACTTGAGTTTACTATTTGTTTGTGTAGGGCTATCTTGCATTTTGTTGATAACTACAAATAAGTGTAATGGATGGGACGGCTCAGGCCCTTTCTTTTTTTAACCAACTTAAATATAAATCAAGCATGGAGTTTATGTAATATATTATTTTTTTTAAATTGGAAAACATAATGAACAAAGAACTATGAAAGCCTCTGAGCCTGAAGAGGTGAAGGGAATCTACAAACCACCCTTAGGAATATGTTGCTGTTGAGGGTGATGGTTTAAAACCACAGTTGCACTCTTAAAGAATAGAGTTATGAGTCTCGCTGCAGTATAAAAAGTAATGAGCCTACAAGGTATAGTGCATGGAAGCTGTAAGTCAAGTGATTTGGTATGAACAATGAAAAATAAGTCTGAATTATTAATGAAATTTCAACTTTGTTAGGTTCTCATTCCTGTTAAAATAACTAATTGGACGATACCGGAGTTGTTCATGGAAGTAGAAATCTGATCATTAACAGATGAGTCTATATTGCTCATATACATGTAAAAACAAAAACCAAAACAAAACAACAACAAAAAAAGTTATAAACAAAGAAAAAATATATGAGACTTGTGTCTCATATATTGCATTTCTTGAAACCTCATCTCTGTGGGTACAGCAAACAACTCCATCTTTCAAATGAAACATGCTGCTGTGCCTGTGCAGCTGACTGGTATTCATCAGACAGTGATAGAATGTAGCTCCTATACAGAGAAGTGTGTCCTGGCTCCTTAGATCATCTCAGACAATCTTTGTGCTGAGCTAAATCTTTGCATTTATGTTTGCCTGGGAGTTTCTGTTTTAAGGATGCCACTGGACACCCAGAAGAGAGCCAGTATTAACATCTCTGTCTGCAGTTGAGGGTATGATCATGCACTATGTGACCAGGAGGACTCTGAGATTTTTGTGCTTAGTGTACAGTTATACTATGGAGTGTCGTGGTGCATTTCGGGAATTACCAAGAGTGTCCTTCCTCCTTCTCTGGCTAAGGCCATACTGTCTATCTTTTTTGAAGGGGAGAGAGGGTCTTTTGGCTCTCTGCTGAAATTCACTATGTCTTTGTGGGTTTCCTTTTTTTCCTATACCAGTTTGCACTGCATGTTAAAAAGAATCTTTAAAAGTAGTATATGAAAGGAAAAGTGATGAGACTGTTCCTTGAAGAATTCTCTGCATGGAGTTCATTCCCATTCAGAATTGCAATGAGAACTGTCTAACAGCTAATGATGTGTGGCAAAGAAAAAAGCCAATGTCTCCCCTTTATGAAAACCTTTAAACACAGACAAGCCCTTTCTAATTTACAAATGCTTTTGTCAGAAAATCATGTATTTTGGGAAAGGTCACTGCTTGAACTTCAGCAATTGTGGCTAATCCTTAGTTAGGAGAGACATTCAACAATTTTCCTCATGCTCTGAGGTACCTCCATCACAAAGGGAGGCGAGGGGGGACTGGTGAGATAGAGAAGCAGTTTGCTTTTCCTGGATGTACCTCCTGTAAGTTGTCACAACTAATAACACTAAAGCCTTAGCTCTTGTCAGCAGCCATGTACAGTCCTTCATGTCCTTGAAAGTGTTCAGAGCCTCTCAGGGCCCTCCTCTTGGCATGGTGTTAACGGCTGAGGCGATGAAGCCACGTCAGCTCAGTGGCAGTGAGGTGGTTGTACATAGGGGCTGCTGTGTGTGAGTAGCCCTGGCTCTGCTCCTTGGCTGGAGGATTTTAGGCTAATTCTCAGGTATGAAGGATCAGAAAAATGGCTGCCAATATGTAAAACTGGTTAATTTTCCAGAGTACACATTGTAACTTGATGTAATCTAAGGCTCTCCAGGGGTGGGGTTTGAATAAAATAAGAACTAATGACTCATCCCTTCATCTCAAACTCTGAATGAACCTAAGCATGAAATTAAAACATGAGTAGCTTTTCCCCCTAGCTTAATTATTTCCATGTTTCTCTGTAAATTCTGATTCTTACCCAGGCTGGAAGTGGAGATTCTCTTAACAGAATAAAAACTGTACTCCCAGTCCAGCCAGAAGGATAAAATCCTTTAAGACTTGGTAAGAGAGTCTATTTTTAGGAGAATTCTGCTCCCTCTTATGTAGGCACCAGTGTCCATTTTCCTCTTCCATATGTAACTCCATTGTCAAATTTAATCCCACAAATATTGAAGAGCTGATTTTTAAAAGGATTAGGCTTAGTGCCCCTGCTCTTAACAAATAAAGGAAATGTATTTATTTAAAGACACTATGCATGACATGACTGGAAATGCAGATGGAAGGGCCTCAAGTAGTGCCTACATGCACTAGCATGGTTCATAGTGCATATTTCAGAACAAAGAGCTCACCTTATAGCCATGCTGAGTAACTTCATCTTGTAATGGGCCTAAACTAATTCTGTGGTCTGCCTGAAAAGATGAGTGTTTGAAACCTAAGCTTTCCAGATGTTTTTTGATGAGTTTGAGAACTCTGTCTTCATGGTACAATGAGTTTTAGTGGGCTGAGTTCAATATAAAATAATAATTAAAAAAAAAGCTATTCCAGCCCACCACAAATTGTTGTTGCTTTGAAAAGCAGCAGCAACACTGAACCCATCTTCAGAAAGGCAGGATGAAAACTGCACACATTGAGGAAATTTGGAAGTATTTCTTATAATCTATGGTAGGAGTACACTGTACTTTGCACAGAAACAGGTCTTTCTAATAAAAGACTGAGATCATTTGTAGTAGGTTACCAGAAATGTAATGTCATTTTGAATTTGATTTATAAAAGCAATAAAATGTTGCATTAGGGATATTTTATCCTTTCAAATCCTGAATATAATACATCAATGCCAATGAAGAATGGATTTATCATAATATTTCTTGCAGTGTTTTGTTGGAAGGTATGTGATTTAGCCCCTGATATACTATATAAAGATTTAGATACCAGGAGGCTGCATTGGATTTTGTGTCAAATCTTCAACAAAGAAAAGAAAAAAAAAATAACTATAGCTTGTTTAACAGATGTGCTATTCTGTTTACCTGGAAGTTTAGTGAAGTTCTTATTGATTACACTTGTCACTTTACAAGGCAAATTATGCTTTTCAAATTGTGTGCTCCACTTTGGGGTTCTTTTTATTTTGTAAAAAGTTCACGAGTAAAAAATATTTCTGTACTGTTTTCTGTTGATATTTTATAGGCTTAATTCATTGATTTCTGCTTAATTGGGGTTTCCAAATCTGCTTGAGACAGACCTAGTTTATGTTTTCAGTGATTTTTGTAGTTAATATAGATAAAGGTAGCTACTAAACCCCCATGGATTATTATACTTGATATTATTAGAAGCTGATCAGGATTTGCCCATCATCTTTAATAATGTAGTGCTGCAAAAATCTCCAATCTCATCTCAAGAGTTACTCAAGCAATATTTCATCTGATTCCATTGGCTGTGTTTTCTTGATGAGTTTTGATTAAGGAACTTGGGGATTAACTTCAGTGATTGCAAGTGTGGAAATACTGCAGAAGTATGTCTGCTTTTCTGGCCTCCTCACTCTTATACCTTGATAGGGTATGCATGTGTTAATAATGCAGCTGTGATTTATCTTTTATAATTATTTGGAATTAAATGAAATTTGCTGTGAATGGAAGCCATCCATGCAATTACTGAGTACAGTGTAATCTTCAGAGGATGATTAGACTAAAAGCACAGTTTTACGGTCTGCCCATTTCTTGCTGCTGTCGATTTCTATCCTTTCCAGTAATGCTCAGAGTCTGAACATCTTCCTGTCCTAAATTCCCACCTCCACTGTGTTCTGGATAGAGAGTTGTGTCTAAGAACAATGCCAATAAGTATTGGAGACAAATTGAAAGTTCATGCCTTTCTCCCCATATTTCATGTTGCCCCTTTAGTATAGCCATGGCACAGGGATGCACCCACACCCTTCTCTAGGCTCTCCTTCCATCCCTGAATTACCTTGGCTACAGTGCTTTTCTGGTTAGCTTTGTGATTATTTTTTTGTTTTGTTTTTCCTGCACCTCCTCTACTGTAGAATTTACGCAAGAACCTCTGCAATTTCTGACATGCAGAGTAGTTCCTTCCCATTGAAATGCCTTCCTGGTGATGCTTTTGATTCCAAATCTCATTGAAAATCTCTTATTACCTGTTTCATTTCCTTTTTTTTTTTTTTTTTTTTTATTCTCCCTCTCACACTCTTTAGCTACTATTATGCTGACTTTGTAAATCTATTATTTAAGCATGAAGAACATTTTATGTAGAATTTTATGAAAGTTGTTCCTTGACATGCCTATATAAAAAACTCCCCCACAACTTCCAAACAAGATTTGTAATCTTTGTTATGCCATATCATATACACTGCATTTAGATTTAAATTAAGCCTATGTGAACATCACAATGAACAGGAGCAAGTAAGTGCCACAGGGGAAAAAAAAAAATAAAAATGGGAACTTGGCTTTGAGAGGAAAGTGTGAAGTTTATAATGAGAGCAAAAACTTGATGCATGTGAACATATTTGTTATTCCTCCTCCAGCTTTACCCAATTTAATAAAATCTTGCAGGACTTTCAACCCTGAACAACTCCTGATTTTTAATGAAAACCGATGAAAGAGATGAGATCTATGTGCTTGCAATCTCTTTCATAAAGTAAATGGTTTTCTACACATCAAACTGCTCCTGCATAAAAATGCCTGTGAAAGGCAATTTTTAAAGAATTCCCCATGTTCTTGTTTTATTGGATGTGAAGCTGCTAAATCTAATAACTCTGGATATTCTTGGAGTCATGTTTATGTTGGAAAACAGAGATTGTCAAGGCATCTGTCTTCATTTTCTGACTACCATTGACTTGCTGTGAGCAAGTCAATGTTATGTTCCCCTGCTACAAGAACAGCATTGCTTCTCTCATGCTCTGTAGTTTGTGTAGCTGTAGCATTGAGATGCTCCTTGTCTGTCACAAAGTGTAGGGATGTTCAGGGCTGTGAAGCACTTTGAACTCCACAGGTTTCAAATGGGTCTGTGGTACATAGTTCCAATGTCTCTGTTGCTGGTTTGAAGCAGACATGGAAGTCAGGCTGCAGTGTAGCTGGTGATGATAAATGCTCATAAACGTTTCCCCTTCATGTAGACTGGGAAAAGCAGTATTTTAGTTCTCACTGCCCCATCAGTGGCATTTGGAGATGCTTCTGGGAAGATCCTGGCCCCATGCACTGTCTGTTCCTGCCTGTTACTTCTGACACCTGCTAGGCACAGGGTCCCCAAACAGAATTGTAGTTTGGGATGGAAGAGATCTTTTAAAGGTCATATGGGCTAAATACCTTCCTCCCTCTCTACCCTTGAGGCCGTGAAACTCCAGGGCCACCTCCCTTTGCTGAGCCTGCAGCTCACTTACTGCATCTACCTGCAGCAAGGCTTTGCTTTAGCCACTGTATGGCAGACCTGTATATCTGTGCTGAAGAGCACCCATGCCACTGCTCCTGCAACAGCCGAGGGTTAAAAATGGGCCATATGCTGCATTTCCAGTCTTCCTATTTCCAGTTCTGTTACTTCCGACAGCTCCAATGTCCCAACAGGCAGCTGCAATGTGAAGGTGGTTTTCTTGACAGTTTCCCATTATGTACAGCAAATTTCTGTCTTTTGTGAAATCTTACTGTGGTTGTAGGCTTAAAAATATAGATTGAGTCAAATGATCTTAGTGTAGGCTGGGCTTCTGTGATGTCTTCATGAAGTACTGCTCTGTAAAGGCAGTTGTGGAGAATTTCCTCTGCATGCAAAGGCTGCTGCCCCAAGGCAAGGTTTCCCTGGAAAAAGCAACCTCCTGGATGAACCACCTTCAGCACATCTCCACTTATTGCTGCTGTCCATACTCAAAGCTCTCAGAAGGTTGGAGGCGAGTTCCCAGCTCTGTTGGAGTCAGTGCTGTTTTCCACTTCATCATCTTTTGTAGAGAAGGACATTTAGCTGCTGTAGTAATGACAAAATACATGTCAGAGACTCTTTTTCATCTCCTTCATTATCTAAGAGGGCATATGTATCCTCACCAGCATGATGACTGCTGGAACAAGATGTTGCAGGGTAAGGCTGAAGCCTTAGATCATTTAACACTGTCTGATATTGGTGCACATGGCTGGCTATAGCCTTTAACTGAAAGCACTTGGCACACTCCCATATAAAATATTAAAGCTTAAGGCTGAGAAGCAGAAGCACATAAGTGATGTATGAAAACGCTGATTGCCAATTTCCATGTTCCAGGTGTGATTCATGGGGATGCTGCCTGGGAAGCATTTATATCCAACCCTAACAAACATAAACTGAGTGATACAGTTTATTAAGCCAGAAGCAAATGTAAATGATGAAAGGCTGCTATGTAAAACCACATTAAACATGTCCCATTACATGATGTAAACCACATTTTGTAGCTGCTTAAACATAATGCTCCTTTCATTTCTCTAATTCTTCAGTGATTTAAATTTCTGTTTTGTGAGATAGGAAAAAAAAAAAAAAAGAATTGTACTTGTGCATGCTAATGTTCCATCCTCAATATAAAAATAAGAGATAATATCAATGGGAGGAATATAAATCTCTAAGGGAAAGTCATTTTGTCCCCAGAGCTGAATGAGGCTGTCTAACCACACCTTCCTGCTTTTAGGTGGCAGTTATGCACACAGGCTTCTCAGGGCTGGGGCACAAATCCCGACAGAGGTGAAAAACTGCACCAGCAGAAGGCTGGGATGCTGGACTGTCAAAAATACACTTCTCAAACTAAAGTCTTGCTAGTATACTGAAGGTTTTTCTATTCTGAGGCAGGCTCAATTGATTCCAGTAAGTATGCACAAGAGATACCTTTGAACCACTACAGATGCATGAAGTTTCATTAACATAAGCAATTACCTATCCCAAGCACACATATTGTTTTCCTGGGGTGGACTGGTCAGTCCAGCAGGGTTCACAGTGCCAGATCAGTGTTTAGGGGTTTCTTTCTTAAGCACTCTTGCAGTTTAAAGTCCATGGACTGGTTTTGACATGTGCTAACTCAGAATTTCTTGGTGCACATGTGTTCTACCAAAGGCTGAGTGTGATCTGCTGTCTCTGTGAGCTCTATGCTGCTCCTACCTGAATGTTTAATGCTGTAAACTTAGAAATCTGAAAAATGTTCAGAGTGCCCTGGCTTTTGGCAGAGCAGTTTCACTCTTCTGGCATTTAAATGTTATTGAAAATCTTTTGTGGAGAAGATTCATTTCCTGATAGAAGAGAATTTAAATGTGTTTAACAATTCATGGAGCTTCCCCTGATGTTGTGGAAGGGTACTTGTAGCTTTGTTCCCCAAAGTGTGCTTTCTTACATTTCTTAAAGAAATGGTGTCTTCAAGTTAAGGGAGATCGGAAAATTTGGGATCAGACTTTTCAAAATTTAGTGCACAATTCTGAATGCAGAAATCATCCCTGTCACGTGTGCAGGTCACTGCCAGGCATCTTCTGTATGTGCCCATGTGCTTGCTTTGGGTGGGATTGATGGCCTTTTGGGGCAGTTTAGCTTTCTCTACTGCCTTACTCTCTTCTTGTAGGCTGTACTGTTGTACAGAACAGTCTTGTGCCATTACCTTATTATGTCTCATTTTTAATGGATATCTGAATTGCAGTTATTACAATGTGCAGAGGAAGAGAAGTTCCTAAAAGAATGAGGGAAGCATTTAGTAGGTGGCTTTGTTCTGACTTGTTTAAAAATGGAGTTGGGAAGGAAATTGATTTCCCATCCCGAAAAAAAAATAAATTACTGTGGCATATAAAATGTTTGAGCTGTGCTGTAGGGTGAGGCTGAGAGCCTTTCAAAACTTTGAAGATCTCCCTGCTTGTCTAAAGTCAGCTTCCCAGAGCATGGTGTCATGGTTTAGGGTCAGGGCAACCCTCAGGCTGATAACAGATGCTCTCTTTTAACCCCCCTTCTTTCCCAAAGGAAAAGAGAAAGGAAATAAGGGAGAGAGACTGAGTGATTACAAAAGGAAACTAGAACCACTTTCATGAAAATAATAGTAATGGAATATATATGAATATGTACAAAACCAGTACTGAACTCAACTCCCCTGATGGTAATTACGTCACCACCACTGATGCTGTGGAGTTGGCACCAGGAGAGTCCCAGACTGGGCCCAGTAGCAGGTGGGAGCTGTGTTCAGAAGCTGGATTCTGGCACTGGGTTCAGGGACACACTGATCAGGATTGAAGGCAGTATGGACAGAGTCCTCCTTGGTGCTTTGAGGGGGAGAGCCCTCCAAGAAAGGAAGAATGCCAAACAACAGCTTCCCAAGCTGAGAGCATAGCTGAGTGACCCTCAGGATCCCAGAGCTTTATATACTGGATGTGATGTCTATGGACTGGAATCCCTCATTGGTCAGTTTGGGGTCACCTGTCTTGTCTGCTCCTCCCTTCAGGTGCAGCCTTTCACTTTCTACACCCCTCAATGTGGTACACAAATTGTAGCAGTGGCCTTGGTCTGCATTCCAATCCTTGGAGTAACTCTAAACATAAGGTGTTATTACTGCTAGAAGCAGGTACTGTCTGCAAAACATGCTGCTAACCTCAGAAAGTGCAGTTAGAACTGAGGTGAAAAGTAAAATCACTGAACAGAATTTGCTTGGTTCTCACTCAAATTATGGGCATTGATTTAGGTTGATGCAGAATTGAAAGGAGTCCAGCTCTGTGTTCCAGTCACCCCTGGCCAGCAGAACAAACATTTCCCTCCCCTTTCCCTCTTAAAGTCTTCACAAGCTCCAAAATGTTTCCTTTCTAAAAACTGATACATTAGTCTGGTTTTTTTTTTTGAGAAACTGTCATTTTCTAAGTTGTTGGGTTTTTTTCTATACAGGCTGAAGACAATCAAATTCTGTTGTCAAGCTCTAGAGAAGAGAGACTCATTTTAAAGAAAGATATATTGCTTCTGCAGTGAAGAGTGTTCCTATTTATTCTGCAGTATTTATTGTACACTCATATCCTAGTTCTTGTTAGTTCTTGTTCAGCAGAAACTCTCAGCCAATTTCAGTGATAAACCAATTTCAAAACATATACAATGCACAGCAAATACAACATAATTCTTAGTACTAATTAAAAATATTTACAGTACAATATTTCCTATACAAAGTTTAATCATAGCTTTTTCATCTTTTTTTTAAATTCTGTTTTTCAGAATTCTGTTTCTGTAAACTTTATTTCAGTTTTCAGTTCATGGGGAATACAGTGTTTTCTAGAATAAGATAGAAAGGATATGGAAGCACTGCACTTCTCCATTACTCGTTTGCCCAAATCTATTCTTATTTTTCAAGCAGTTGGGATTTTCTTGTAAGCACCAGAAGATGAGGCAAGACCTGTTGCACCCGCAGTGTGTTTGCTGATTATTAGGACTTGCTTTCTTCATGCATGAGAAAGAGATTATTATTTAGAGTTCAGGAGTGGTAGAGGGGAGAAAGAAGGAGAAAAGGGTGCATCCATCTCTCCCTCTTTTGGGAAGATTTACAGTGCCTTGTTACAAAATGACCTTTAAGAAGAATTGTCTTAGAAATGAAAGGATTAATTGCATTGCAGGTAAAGTTACTGCAGCCTTAGAGAAGATCACTACATTTGTGCTACTTGCAGCTCATGTTTATTTTCTCAAGGATGAGTAGAAAGGGTCTTCTCTCTGAAGCAATTTGTTCTCTGACTGCTAAGGAGAAGGTATTCTCAGCCACTTGGAAGTCCTGACCTGAGCAGAAGGGTTGAGGACAAAACCAGTCAATGACATTTTGGATTCAGATTGCATTTTAAGCTCTCTTAAGGTTTTAGTCCAAAATGTTTCAAAGTGTTTCCAAGAACAGCTAAGCTTGAAGAGGTTTTCATAACCTCAGATGATAGAAAATGTAACAGAAACTTCCTAGGAATTTTAGCAACAGCTAAATGAACCTAAAGGCAATGCTTCTTAGAGCATTTTGGCTATGTCTAGATTAGACTCGAAAAATATACTTCCTTTCACTTTAATCCCCTTATGTTTTATAGTTGCAAATCCTTTCTAGGCCTTAGAGGGTAAGTGGTCTTCCTCTCAGAAGTAATCGCTCTAACACAGTGTAAAACACTGGCTTATGCTTATTCTTCCCTTGAGCTGGTCCCTCTTACTATGCAAGTCACACACATTATTTCATTCATGGTTGTGCAGCACCTTTTCTGGCACTGGCCTTGCCTGGCTTTGTGGGACTGTGAAGCATCTTACAGAAGATGCAGCAATACCAGCTGCAGGAGAATTTTGCTGCCTCTGTTTCTTCTTTGCTATCTTTGCCCATGAGATGTGATGAGGGGCCCAGGAGATGTTATGCTTAGAGAATTTTTTAGAAGCTGATTTTGCTCAGCTTCTTTTTCAGTGAGTATTTTTATGCACCTCCCATTATAATCATTAGACTTGTATGGCTGTTCAACCCCTACATGCTCCACATTTGTGTTTTCCTCCTACCTTTTTAAAAATAGATATTTTGGCATTATGCAGCATCACATTTGTTGCTGTGGAGACGATTGTGATGTTGCCAATGGAGATGTGACTTCACTGACAACCTCTGAAGGACAGAAACATGAAGATGCAGTGTGACTTTCATTTTCTCCCGCTGCCCATTTCCTAATAGCCCTGTTCTGCCATTCCCTCTTCCCCATGTTTCTGTGTGATACATCTTGAACTTCAACTGATGAACAAATCTTTCTTCTTTCTTAACCTGGGCTATGTTTTGGCATAAATGTATACATGTAGCAGATGCAAATTGCCTATAAATAGAGGCAGAACACAGCACTGGTGTAACTGTTGATTCTTGCAACAGTCCCAATCTCAGCTGTGCTGCTGCCTATAGACCTTCAGGCTATAATTCTGTAGGAAGATTTCACTGAGAAGTACATGCGTGGAGAAATTGTCTAATGTTCAGGGGAAATTAAAGTAATTTCCTAGTTTTTCTGCGTGGGCCATCCCAAAGAAAAATGACAGGTTGGAAAGAGAGAAGGGAAAAAGAGATGGGCAGAGTCACAAGCCCATATTGCTTATGCTGCTTATGCTGTATGTCTGGCAAAAATATAAATGTTGTCACTCATCCTGCTTCTACCTCATGGTGTTCCTAAGGAAAATTGGTGGGTTTGTGAGAACAGGTTTGACTTGAAAGATGAAAGAAAGCCAGGAGAGAGCAGGAGTTGGATCTGCAGGGTGCAGGTAGGATATGGCTAGGACCAGGTGGGTGGTGGCTCTGCAGGAGAATAGGGACAAGCTCCCTCCCACAGTGGAAAGATTTGTGTTGTGCTGATGCTGTAACAGAGTGCCATGGTCAATGTCAAATTGAAGTTCTCTGTAAAGGAAAAATCCAACTCCATTGTGTAGTCCAGACCCTGTATGATCAACCATGTAGGTTTTAGTTGTACAAAGTTTTGCAGAAAATTTCCAAACTGTATAAACAAATGATCTGTATTTGCCACTGGGGAAAATTAGTGTGTTAGAAATACAGCAGTATTTCTTCCTGGCAGTCTGAGAGTCCGCATCAGAAGTGGTTTGTGCTGTGATGGTAATTGGGTTTCAGCTGATTGCTGCAAAACTATGAATCAGCTGCAGCCCATTTTTAATAATGAAGAACTGAAACATAATCAGAAATATATCCACAGCACTACAGCTTTCAGGGATTATAAGGCAACTCGTGCTTGCAGCCTCTCTTTGGAGTCATATTTGCTCTGTTTTTTGTTGTTTTGTTTTGTTTTTTAGATTAAGCATTATAAAAAAATCCAGTATTTAGAGCGGCTGATTTGCCATGAGATAGAACAGAATAAAAGAATTAATACTGCTCTTTTATGTGCTCCAGTGCAGTCTTATTTCTGATGCCCTGTTGGAAGAGTGTTTCCTTTCCCTGCTCCTACTTCAGCCCAAAGCAATCAGCAGGCATTGCTGGTAGCACTGAATTTGGCAAGACATGATGTGATCTGGAAATCACTTGTGAAAATGGTGCAGTAACCTTGAGTGCTGATAACCTGTATTTTACCTCTCTTGGATAAGGGAAGATATTGTGTAGTATTAACAGAAGAATATAAGTTACTATGGTGATGGAGGACGTATAAATAGATGGAAATAAATATATGTATAGTGACTTTTAAGTATGATTTGACAAGAAGATTGTGACCTGTTTCCATGGGACTTTATGGAGTGATGGAATGTGTTCACACTGATGCTTTATGGAATTGAGAAGCCATATATGAGAGACCTGGTTTTCTGTCAGAAGAGCACTGCAAGGACTTTGTGAGGTAGAGCAACATCTAGTCAATCTCAAATTTCTCCCATATTTACTACAGGCCCTTGTGCCCCTTCACCTCCAGTTATAAGGGCTGTGGTTATAGTATTAAGAGTTGTTTGTTTTCTGCCTGTAGACATTGGGCTTTGCTCAGGTCAGCTCAGTTTAATGCGGTTCTTCCCTCTGAAAACTTCTTCCTGAGTTATTGCAGACAAAGCTCCAAAACAGGCAGATTTCTTGGCTCTGTTCTTGATGCCTGATATTTCTTTTTTTTGACTCTGCCGTAGGATACAGAGTTGTGACTGTGAGGATAGGATATGCTGCCAACAAGAGATGGAAAGGCAGTGGAGGTTTCTGATACAGAGGCTCGCAGGCTTGCCAAGGCCCTGTATAACACCTGCAGCTGGGTTTGTAACCACAGCTTTGCAGACTCAGGGGCTCTGTGTAGCTTGAACAGGACAAATAAATGACATGGGAATGGTAGGGTGAGAACACTTGATTCCACATCTCCTGCAGCCTCCTTTTCTGGATGCCTGTGTTTCAAGGTAGAGAAACATTTTTGAGAGTGTGTGAAGTACTCAGTTGTTGCCCCTGCTTTCTTCACTTCTCCCCTCAGATAACTGGATAATTTTCAGCTAACCCTCACTAGTGTTTTGCTTTTCTCCTCCCTTATCCCCACATATAGTCTAAGTTAGCTTGGCCAGTCGGATTCTTTATATCACTTACCTTTATCTGTAAAATGCCAAAATCCGTTGTAGGAAGGATTTGGGCAGCATTCATGATAATGACTACTTAAATTAATGTTAAAGCCTTTTGGCTTTTGGAATTGTGCTCATGACTCACGTCTGTTTGCAAGGTACGATTATAGAATTCCTTAGACCGATTACATGTGTGCAGCTTTGGAAGACCTCTTGTTTTGATTCAAAGGAGACCTCTCAAATGAGAAGGTAAAAGTCAAGCCTCAGATGAGACATCAGGATTTTGATTTTTCTACCAGCTGGTATTTATTTGTCGCATCTGCCATTTCTCAGAAAAAGCTACTGGCAGCAAGAGTTGTGCAGCGTGTTTGTGAGGCATGCAAGGGAATCTGCTCCCTGTGTTGTTTCTGCAGTGCTGGGAAGGTGGAAAATTCACTTTTGTCAATAAAATAAAAAGATGTGACTCAAAGAGTAAAACAGGAGCTGAATAAGGCTGTTCTGCTCTACCACTGTCAGAGCAAGATTTAAAGTGTACTGTGAAAGAGCAGCAAGTGACGCCATACACTGGCAGCACCCTTGCAGTCCTCTGCCTCTCACCCCACTTGCCTGGTTGTATTTCCATGGCTCCCCATGGAGAAACCCATCCACAGGTCACTTTTTGGAAAAGTGGGTGATTGAAAGCAGACACACAATCTCTGAAAGTAGATGAACTCCAGCCCTTCTGATCCAAGTTCCACATCTCATCTAAGGGCACATATTTATCTATATGTATAATTCATGTTTTATTTCCCCATTAAGAGTTTGTTGTCCTCTCATAAATATTCCTGGGGGTTTGTGCAGCCAATGTTTTGTGTTTCAGCCTCACTGAAAGTACCTTCTGTCTTAGCAGGGTAGCTGGTGGCATCAGCTATATTTCTATTCACACGGAACTATTCTGGCATTGTCAGCAGAGCTTGATTTTTCACATCTCACCTCCTGCCAGTGTCTGGCTCCTGATAGACATGTTATTTGCACCTAGTTTCATACAAGACTCTTGAATGCCAGATGTGTTCTTACCAGCCCAATGCTGAAACTTGGCAAACACTTCCATGAACCCAAGGTACAATTTTGATTTAAGATGGCACACCAAGCATGCAGCTTTCTTTTTCAGTAATACAGAGCCTTATTTGATAACAGGCATTATTCAATTACACATGTAGTGTTTAGCTTATGTACATGGACTGGTTAACAGTGTTTTAGTCACCTTGTACCTGCTTTGGCCTGTGTGAATTAACTGATATATTCCTGCACTGGCAGTCATTTGGCATATAAATCACATGCATATTTTCATTTCCTAAATTTAGCATATGCATTTATGTATCAAGTCTGTGTGCACACCTTGGGCATGTTTTCATTTGCATTATATCACATCTAACTGCGTGAGGTGTAGATCATTTTGAGTTGAGCAGGACCTCTAGTGGGCTGCTATGGCAAAGCACTGGTATTTCCATAACCTTCAACCATCCTTGGAGGTCTTGCTTGCAAGGGGAAGACTGCTTCATTTAAGTAAATGAAGTTAAACAAGTCCACGAGAATATCTCTCTTATCTTGCATCAGGTATCCTCGTGGAAGACTACTCTGGTGTAATGATATCAGCTGGAATTCACAAACCAACTTAACCAATATAGTTCACCCTGTAAGTAGCTTTTGAATCTCTCTAGTACTGCATTTCCAAAGTATCTCTTAATAGTTTGTTCCCATAATTTTCATTAAATATACTTACTCTATAGTAAACAGTTTATATAGCCCGTCAAATATCCTTCCATGGAGTCACCTATGTATGTTGAGAGCTGTGGACTGATGCAGTGCTGTACTTGTGCTGGTACAATGTTCATGCAGCAGGAAGAAAAAGCAGAAGCATACCATACAATTTTGGTGTTCCCATCCCTACTGAGGTCCCAGGGCCATAACTCCAGTGTTCATTGCTGCACTCCTGTAGGATAGAGAGGAATCTGCTCTTCATGCTATAAATGCTAGGGATACACAGGAGAAAAGCAGAACATGGTGGGAGCAGTCAAATCCTGGAATTCTTATCGCCTGTTTCCATTTTTTACGAAGTTCTTTCTCAGTATCTGATTTTATTTGCAGTCCTAAGAGTAAGAGAAAACTCATAGAGATCTTGAGTAGTTTTTGAGGAAAATAGTACCCATTTTTATCCACAATTACTGCTGTGGATGCTATTTAAACAAAGGCAAAATAAATGGCAATGTTTAGGTTCATCAGGAATTTACTAAAATGAAAGCCAGCCTTTCAGGTTTAGGTGCCAATCGGTGCCAAGGAAGTTATGTTACCACTACTGGCTTCGAATGCTTGTGTCCTCTGCTTCATTCCCTGATGGAAGGAACCAGCGAGGGGTGGGGTGTTTGGCACATGTCTACAAGGTTGGGAAGCATCACTTTATCCTACTACTGAGGCACTAGACCTTAAATAAGATGCTAATGAAGCTTGAAATCACATTTGCATTGCAAATGATACAATTTGTTCTGCCTTATACAGAATTAATTTGAACTGTTTTGTTCCAATTGTGCAGCTGAATAATGCTGCTGCTTTAGGTGGCTCAGCACCTTATTCATAAACAAGGCAGGGTAAATTAAAAATTTGCTAAGTTGGACAGATCTTCTATTCAATTTTCTGACCTTGGTTTGCCAGCCATCTTCAAAGTATCAGGCAATGGGAGAGTCCTTCCTTGAAGTCTCAAGTATTGATGCTGATTTGCTTAGTTACAGGCAGATTTTAAATTAAAACTGCTTTAGGTAATTACCTAAAGGTTTAAACCATCTCCCAGAATGGTTTCATTAGTTGTGGAGTAAACAGAACATAGGAAAGTGTGAATTTTATTTTGTAACTGATTAACAACAAGCAAGGTGGCAGGCCTAGCCTGCCAGGGAACTAGCATAGGGTTCATATCAACCCCTTCTGGAACTGCTTGATGGTTTTGGCTGCCTCAGCAGAAGTATTTGAAGACCTTTCTGTAGAGACAGCAGACAGACAGGCCTGTATTTAATTAGTTCAGTGTGAAGAAAAGAGTCCATCCACATCCAGTGACCTTGTAACAGGGACATTGTGAGATTCTTGGTCAGATAGACTTATCACATTGCTGAACCTATGAACAGAAGAGCCAAGTTTCTATGTGTTAGAGAGCCATGGGATGCATCTCAAAGTGGTCTTCAGATACGATGAAGCTACAGTTGAAACTCTCTCCCTATGGGCACTCACCTTAGGCAGTTGTTCTCACATCCTCCAGAAGAGTGGATCCTTAGTCCAGCCAGGAGAAAAGCATCTCAGATGATGCTCACAAATTAGTATCTATCCTACTGAGAAGGTTAACTTATATTTTGCTTTGATTACAGCTAAGCTGACCATATGGGGCTTTATATATTTCTGGAGGGTTGTGAAGATTTTTTAGTTATTGGGTTGTGGAGGGTTTTTTTGCGTTTAATCGTATTACTTATGTGTTTGCTTTAAAGTTAGAGTTCTGTGCTGCTTACAGCCTGACATGAAAAATACCTGAAGGCTTTACTATCACAGAGTTGAATAACAGTATGATAAAGTACCCAACTGTTTTGAAAATAACTTCTCAAAAGGGTGGGTTTTATTACTTTTACACACAAAACAAGTTTTGCCTGTCCTTGAAGAAGGAACATAATACATTTCTCTGTGGTATATTACAGCTTCTTTATTCTCAATGAAAAATATTGAATAACAGTTTCACACAAACTAAATAATTACAATACTCCAAAATTAAATTACTAGGTTTTATTTTCAAGGAAAGGTCATTAGTTTACCTTCTTAAATATTATATTTGGACTAGGAATCATCTAATTTATTTTTATTGTATACTTGTAGTAACTTTGCCTTTTAAGTGCTGCTTTACACTCCCATTATTTCAGATATTTTCATCCATTTGCACACATAACAGGAACATAACCTTAGACAGTGACCTTCCTAAACATGGTGTGTATCTGGCTTATTTGGCATTTTCTGTACTTTCTGAAGAGATTTTTTGATAAGCGTAGAGTGGTTCAGCTTCATCTGCGTACAGAGACACATCTTTTTTTGGTTCTCTGCAAACAGAGACTTCAGAACAGTCACGTCTACAAATTATTTAACTTTGAAATGCTCATTAAATCTTTGGCTCCTTCTGCAGGCTGTGCAAGTGCCACGTACAAAATTCTGTAAGTGAGGTGGGAGTAGGAACAGGATAAAAATTGCTTTTCCTTCACACTGTTACACCCTGCAATGCATTACTGTCTGGTCACGCACTGTCACTCATCTGAAGTGTCCTGCAGAGTGCCCAGGGCATGGGCTGTGGCATGGAACAGAACCCCATAATTAAGTTAATAGCAAAGCTTGACTAGCAGAAAGGTGGGGCAATGCTAGTGAGGAATTTTCATTCGGCTTCATAAATTTTCTTTCCATCAGAGCAGTCTGAAAGGAGGCCTGTGCCTTAATACACTTGTGTGCCTCACATGGCTAAAGCAAGGAGAATGAATGCAGTGTCTGATTTAAAACACCATTTTCACCATCTAAATCTTTTTTTTTATTCCCGCTGCATAGTTTTAGCAAGAAAAACGAGTGAAAAATTGCTGTCATAAAAGACTCATCTGCTTTCCATTATACTGACATTTAAGGATTGCACACATTAAAATGCTCCTATGCACATCAGAGACAGACAGAAAAAACAGGAGGTTGAAATCTATAACAAATGGGAGATGTTGAAATTCAGCCACCCTGAGGTGGGTGTGGAACCAGCACTGGGAAACAATAAAGATGTCCCTGCACCTAATCCTTCCCCTCCCTCCCCTCATTTACATGTCAGAGAATTCAATTGCCAGTGCATAGAAAAATATTTTCTCAAAACACCCTTTATCCTCTGTCTCCTTCAAATAAAAGCAAAAAAGTAGTAATGATATTTTCAGCCCAAAGTCACTATGTTGTACTTCCTGCAGACGTACCCCTAAAGTCAGTGATTTGATGTGAGCTGGTTTATCAGTGGCTTTTAGTCTATACTGGAATGCAATTGCTAAGAAGCTTTTTCTTTGCGTTAGGAAAGTCAATTCCTCCTTTCCTTCTAGGCAGCTTCCAGGCATTGATATCTTTTGGTTTCTCGGAAGTTGAGGAGCAGTATTTTTTGTGAGTGAGGTTTCTAAAAATATTGGTTATTTTCTAAACACATGACAAGCAACTGTGTTCCTCTCCATTGAAGAGCTGAAGGATGTCTCTCTGGGTACAGGAGTATTGGCATCGAGTAAAATGGTCTTGCAAGCCTGCTTTCCCCAATATCTTCAGATGGTCACAGAAAACCCCAAGAAAAGTTCTGGTTTATAATAACCAAAAATCTTTGGTTTTTAATAACACCTCTTAACTGTTTTGGCATTTGAACCACATAGTAAAAGTCTAGGCCTGAGAGTTTTGACTGCAATCCTGAGTGATTTTCCTTCAGATCTCTTAGTGTTTCAGATAATCATAAACCATCTAAAACCTGGTTTTATAAAGTTGTATATGGTCAACACACAGAATACAAAAGCACCAGCACTAGGATTCTGTCTCTTATTTTACAACTACCACTTCAAGCATCAAATTTATTCAGTTTACAAGTCAAAATCAGTTTGGCTTTTTTTTTTTTTTTTTTTCTTCCTATCTCCATGGCTTCCTGCTTAGCCTGTTTCTTGTAATCCAAGCTGTTGTTGCTCTGTTTCATGTAACATTTCTGCCAGCAGTGAACCTGGACTGGGGCTGTGCCTGGCTTGGGTGCTGCTGCCTGAGAGTGAGGAGCAATGCTTGCTGTCCTATTGGGGTACCCCTTGTCTTTCCAAATCAAAACCTTAGCTTTGTTTGTAAAGTATATGTTTTCTGTTTAGCAGGATACTAAAAAGATGTACTAACAGGTTTTATAGGATTCAGTTTACACTGTTTTTTTCTGATGCTTAGAAATCTTTAGCACCAATCTAGCTTGATATCAAATCCTTATCTTTGGTGTTGAGTAGTTGCCCAGCCTCAGGTTGTGAAAAGGATGTGTTTATTGCTTTGTAGAAAATAACTAAAACCCCACTTTTGAAAGGAAATATTTCAGCATCTCATAGAAATAGAGCTGTGTGGTTCTGATTTCCAGTTCCCATCCACTCTTCAGAGTTGAACATTCTTACCCGTGCATACTGCAGTAAGGAAAATGTCTTAGGCTTTCTGAAGGCAGTCACTCATTGACCCATAAAGTTTTACATCTAAAGGCTGATGGGAGCTGATTTGCCACGTAAGTAACTTCAAGTCATGTACAATATAAAGTAGGAATTAGGCAGAGTTCTGTAGAGCAGTATCAAATATAAAATCCCACCCTGCATTTCTGTGGGTGAACTTTTGCATCTGCAAATGATGATGCTCCAATTTATCATCCTGCCTAAAGCATGGGTTCAAACACATACCACTGAATTTATGGCTCTGAAAGCCTTAATAGGGGTAGCAAGACTGTCCTAGTTTGGACAAGTATTATCTTAAATTTTATAAAATGCGAGACCCGGGGCTTATAAGGAGACAATAATTTATTTTAAAAAATATATATTAAAATATATATTTATATTATT
>JAOEGS010005432.1:0-27491 GCA_025447755.1 Corythornis vintsioides
ATACAGAATTACAAAAAGTAAAAACCTCAAACCTAAACCTAACAATGTAGTATTAAAAGCCTGGAATCCAGAAACTGGGACAGGATTTATACATCAAATGTACTGCAACCAGATTAGAACAATTAAGGTTTGCTGTACATCATTACTCAGTAGTGCAAAACCAAAATAATTTACACTACTATGTATAAAGCCATAGCTTCTGCCAGCACAGGATTTACCCCTAAGTTGTCAAAAAACTACAATTGTATTTAAAAATCTGTGTCTGACAGTGACCTCAATAACTGAGGTCAACAGAATCATTATGGATTTGTATCACATAAGTATGAGAAACTAAAAAAAAAAATCTATCAGAGGTACACGACTAACTTTGCAATAGTCTGTGTATTTACTTCTAACAATGATGTTTACACCATGGGACAGATATCATTTCAACCAAACACCCCATTCATGTGTTATAGATTGATTCCTCCCTCCCTGAAGGTCATGACAAGACCCGACGACTTGCCATCCTTATGTTGTCTGTTTTGTGTTTTGTTGGGTTTTTTTTAATTAGACAACAAAACTAAAAACCCAACATCCTGCAAGAAGTTAAACAGTTTAGATAAACAGGGAACCAAGGACTCCAATGAAGACAGAGCAGCTCAGCCCTGTGCAGAGGGATGGGTGTTATTTCAGGTAGCTTGATCACAACATCCATCTCATCTTCTAGTTACCTATTGTGACATCTACATTAAAATATTTAATATGTACCTAATATACCAGAATGCAACTGCAAACCTCAGTGTTGGTTCAGGGAGCATACCACCTCCTACTTGGTAATACCAGCTTCAAAATAATATAATTAAATCCTTGGTGTAGCTATGACCAACAAGTCAGAGGTGGGGAAGACCTTCACTGCCAGTGGCTGCAGAGTCACAGAAGTTCATGCAACTCTTGTAGACCAATGCCAATTAGTCAGGACACAAGCACTGACAGCAGCAGACCTCTGTCAAATGCTTTGGTCCTGAGTGACTTCTACAGAAGTAACATAAGAATACTGAGTAAATGAATAGTACAGATAAAGCTAAAGCTCCGTTTAGAAGGAGATGCATTAGAAGTACGGGGGACAGCTAGACAAGGTTGAAATTATCTGCTTTGTAACTGCAAGTAGTGGTTGCCAGAAGTAAGGGGGATAGTTAGAGAGCTTTCTTTTTTTACACCTGCTTGTTTTGAAGCACTTGATAATTTTAATAGTTTTCAGTTAGTGCAGACAGCAAAGCCTAACTATGAAATGCAAAACCAGACTGCAAAGAGAATGTGCCACATGTAAAATTAACCCTGACAACTCAGGTTTTTTAACGAGTAAGAAATGTGTAAGTGAAATACATACAAGTGCAATTTTCTGAGGGCAAAGATATGGCATTGAAGTTCTGAGAGATGAGCTTCTTGTGAGGGACTTGGTTGTAATGGAGGTCCAGTACAAAACATAGGATGCACAAGAAGTGTCTGGAACTCTGAAGTGGCTTGGAATTAGCCCTGGCTAATAATAAAAAAAAAAAAATATCAACAGAGGATGTTACCTGCAGTGGTATTCATTTACACTAGCCACAGCTGTGAAAAAAAGTTAGATGTCTGGTCTACACTAATCTCTTAGGATCCTGTACAGTGAGGCATGAGCACAGAAGGCAGATCCAGAGGTTAATGAATCATAGGTATTTGGAAGGCAGCTTAAAACAGAAAGATCATCTCTCCCAGAGGATCAAAAGCAAATACCAGAGATGATACCTTCTTACTTTTTCCACAGCTGCAGTAACATGAAATTAATTCACAGATTCACAGAATTGCCTAGGTGGGAAAAGACCTTTAAGACCTAATCCACTTTAGCCTAACACCAACAAGTCCTTGAGTAAACCATAATCTCAGCACTAAAATACACAGCTCTTTAATACCTCCAGGGATGGGGACTCCAGCACTGTCCTAGGCAAAGCCATTCTCAGGCTTGTAAATTACACTTACAACTCAGGCTGATGCTCCCCAGAAAAAGGACACTGCTCACACAACAAACATTCTGGAACAACCAAAATGCTCTGTTATTTATGTGTGGTTGGGGCAGAGGGAAATAAAATAACACATTAATTGTAAAATATAGCAACACCAGGAGATGTGAAAGATGGAGACAGACAGTGGCAAACATTTCTGCTAAATCTCTGGCTCTGTACCATAAAAACTAAATGGTCTCACCCACTGAATTAGGTGATCAAAATATAAAGTCCCAGACTGAGGTCACTGATGCACCTGAAAACAGAAAAGTTTCCAATTGCTGTCATTTTCATAGAATTGTAGAATTATTCAGGCTGGAAAAGACCCTTGGGATCATCAAGTCCAACCATCAACCCTACTCTACAAAGTCCAACCCTAAACCACATCCAAACAACCCTTAAACACATCCAGGGATGATGATTCAATCACCTCCCTAGGCAGCCTATTCCAGTGCCAGACTACTCTGTGAAAAATTTTTCCCTAATGCTCTGTCTAAACCTACCCTGTTGCAGCTTGAATCCATTCCCTCTTGTTCTATCACTAATTACCTGTGAGAAGAGACCAGCACTAGCCTCTCTACAGCATCCCTTTAAGTAGTTGTAGAGAGTGATGAGGTCTCCCCTTCACCTTCTCTTCCTCAAACTAAACAGTCCCAGCTATTGTCTATTGTCTATTAAATGTATGGAATTTTCCTAAATAAATCAATCACTTGTCAATCCTGTGCTTCTTGGTGTATTAATGTCAAATCCATGAAAAGGTTAAATATGGAAAGTAGTATGCTCCAGCAGCACTGAGGCAATGACACCTTTTTTACTGCGAGTTGGAGAAATTATTTCAGACATATTTTGAATATCTATTTGAAGCTATCACTTTGCAGCAAATAAAGTGCATTTTATCTTTGTTAAGTTTGCAATCAAGCCTAGTTCTGCAGCTTAGCAGTCTAATGTTCTCATTGCTTCAACTTTCTTGCTTGGCAGGGGATCAGTCTGTCTTTGCAGCTCATGTTGAGCAGACAAACTTGCAGATTTCGATCCTGCTGTCATTTGTCTCTGAAATAAATGAGCTATAGTGTACCTTTTGGCCTGACAAGGAGGTTGTGGATCTGGGAGCTTTCCCCTCAGCTAGAGTAGGATCTCAGAGTGGGGCTGATGTTCCTTCACCACCAATGCCATTATAAACAGTGAGGCTCCTTAGCAAAATGCTTGAAACACATGCAGAGAACTAAATTAGCCATGGCAAGAACAACCACAAAAACCAGCCTATAACCCCTTAGAAAAAAAAATACTCAGATGAAAGCTATGGGACTTAATAACCTGAACAGAATTATCTGGAGGTTTTTTTTCTGTTTCCTTGCAGGTCATATAAGAAGGGAAAACAGAACTGCACCTTTGATGTAGCTTTAATAAATATTCAAAATACCTTCAATTACTGTCTGACTAATTAGGATGGATGCAAATAAAACAGGGAACAACAGAATGACTTTCTGGTCTTCCTCAGGGGAGTGGACTTTGGAAGCAGCAGCAGCACTATGTATGGGATGCAGCTTTGAAAAGAAAAGGAGAAAGCTGAGCTTAGCATGGAGTACTAATTAGTACCCCCAAACACACTCATTGCTAGCTGTGCATGTAGAATAATGTCCATTAGCACTGCAACCTTCAACCACTGTGATTTGTCAATCACAGTTTTGGAAATTATACTTCCTTTCTCTTTGTGGCCTGAAGGAAGTCTGTGTGCATTACACTGCTACCTGCTTGAGTGAATCCTTTATAGAAAAATAAAACTGCCCATGAGAAACAGGGAATGTTTTCAGGCTGAAACAGCCACGAAGAGACTTGTGGTTGTAGTGAGAGTTTAATTCCAGGGATCTCATTCAACCTATTTTATACTTTGATGCAGTAGTTGCCCTGTTGTGACCAGCTCCTTTCAGATGCACACCACAATTCTTCTTGCAGTTCCCCACAGTACTTCAGAAACAATGTTCCTCCCAGGAAAAGACAGCACTTCATGCCCATCACAGCTGAAAAAATTTTGGACTGTGTTGGTGAAGAACTTTGAAGGAGTTATATTATGTCTTAAATAAGGCTGGTAGATGCCTCCAAACCCATGAATTAGTAATAGCCTTATTTTATTGTAGAGGTTCTAGAAAGCCTTTCATTCATACTGAAGAGATACAGTTGGTCTCACTCCATCTCTCAGGCTGGAAAACCATGTAATCTCCAGCAGCAGGATCCTACTAGGGTCCATTTTTAAAAATTCATGAGCTCAAAGTTCCCATTGTAGTTATCACTTCACGACTGGTTGCAAGGATAGCAGAGTGCCTCAGTGGACTCTATAACCTGCCAAATTTCTAAGAACTGTATCATCAGGTGATGGTGGACCTGTCCTCTCAGTGTCAGAGAATGAAGCAGCAATTAATCCAGCATCATATGGATACACAAGAATGCCTCCATTCTCCAGTGAATCTGAAATGTGCTGGGTTTACTAATAGTAGAACTTTCCAAAAACTTTAAAATACGGACAATGGTTTGAATATATCCTTCAGTCAAACTATCTGAAAGACTTGATGACTGCTAGATGAGGTATAGATCCTCTGTAAATCAGAATATGGATGTGAAAATTTCCATTGTCTTTTTATTTTTCAGCTTCCTGGTGGGCATTTTATAATTTCTAGCAACAAAGACCTGCTTTAGGAGGCTTGTATGGAAAATGCTGTACTCCTATTCCCATAGATAGGGCAGTTTCTACTACTGAGCCATGATATTCACCCACATCAGTCAAAACTTGAGTGACTGGGAAATTTTCACAGGAAACAGTATCCTTCTCTTCTGATAGTGCTATTTAGAAGAGACTGATTGTCATTCCAGTGGTCCATAGCTTTCTGGTTTGATAAGGAGCTATATTTATTGTCTGTTGCCTTCTTCCGTGACTCAGCAGCCAGCAGGCTGAGATTCACAAACAAAAGTAAAATTATATCAGCAGTTGTCAAATAGGAAAAGACAAAGCTGACAAAGGCATTTTGCTTTAACGCTTCTGAGCAGCTAGTGCAAGTAACAGAGTGCACACACATGCACAGAGGAGCATTCAACATGGAATTTTAAAACAGTTGCCAGCATCCACATCTTGGAGAAAGAAAAGTTGCTGCCTGCCTCTGTAGCAACTGGTATTTTAAGTTCAGCTGGCAGCTACAGCAGCTGAGTCCATAAGCCCTCACACTGAGATGGAGCAGACAGGTGGCAACTGAGCAGACAGCACCAACACAACAGCATCAGTCTTGTAAAAGATCTCAGCAGCTCCAGCCACTCCAGGTGTCCCTTTGCTGTTACAGCTAGTTTCTCCATGGGCAGTACTGAGGGAACAGGAGTGGATGAAGGCAGGGTGATCAAGGATGTCTAACAGTTACTCTGCTGGACTCCCATCAATGATAGAGTCAACCATGTCATCCAAATATCTGCTTGCCCACTGATGTTAAGCTCAGGGGAGATCATATACCAGGCTTTTTTGGAGCAGCACTAGAAGCATTGCTAAACATCCTACCCTATGAAATTATCTTGTGCTGTCCAAAAAAATCCCATAAATTCCTTATTAGCACCTGATAATTTTCTTTATATTTCTCCATCTTTCTATGCAACTCAGAGAATCAGAAGGTGAATTCTTCCCATAGATCAGCTTTATGTTATAATCAGGTACCTTGTTTAGCATTTCCTTTCTGATCAGTTCACCAATTACTGTAAATGAGTACCACTCAGATGAGAACAGATCAATTTGTTCCTCAAACAAGACCTAAATAAAATATTTTTCAGAGGTTTGGTGGATGATACCCAGCTTTAAAAGCTAAGGGCTCATATTTTTCTTTTCCTCCCCACCATAGCTATAACCAGAAAGAAAAAGGATCTGAAACATTGAAAGATTTTTCACTATGGGCTTATATTCCTTCACCTCTGCTTCTCTTTCTACCTCTTCTAGATCCCCTTGATCAAGAGTCTCTTGATCTTTCAGTTCTGAAAAAGTCATCTCACCAAGTTTCAAACATAACCAATTCATTCATAACTTGTCCCTTCAAGAAACATGTCAAGTTCCTTTTACATGTTTCTGATCATCTTTGCAGATATGTTTAAGAGCTTCCCTGCATTAACACTCCTACTTTTCACCTTGCTTCAGAAGATTCCCTTTTCTTTTCAAAACTAAATGCAAGATTTTTTTGATCTCAGGAGTGAAAGCAACTTTTTACCTCCAGTATTGGAATAGCTGGGAGGAAGCTTTGTCAGTTTTGAAGCCTCCAGCTCACAGTATTTTCTTCTTGAACAGAAGTTTAAGTGTAGCCAAAGCATGTATTTTTCACCTTAGATAATATACCAGTTCTCTAAGGGCAAGAGGCTCAACAGGTAAATTGACATGGATTTTACTGAAATCAGCTATCCAAGTTATACCAGCTGAGACTCTGGTTGGAAAAATCAAAAGCAATTCTCTCTGGGAAGTAAGCACAGCAACCAATTGACTCTAAGTTACTTTTCTTGTCAGTGTGCACTTTCAGCTTGAGGATGTCAGAGACTGCTTCCCATAACTTCTATATACTTTTTGTGGTCTTCTTTGGGTGTAAATTCTCCTCCACCCAACATATTCACTTCTCTTACAGCTTGGGTTTCAGACTGGGAATTGAGATGATCTCCTTAGGTGACACATCCCATAGCTGTCACTTAGCAAAGCTGAGTAGACTTTTTTTCCTTTTTATACTTTAACAACTGTACTCTTCATTTCTGGAGGACCCTCAAGGACTGCTTCATTTCCTACAAAAAATAGCTGCTGCAGTTGTGTAGGTTGAAAGGATCCATGTCCACTTCTCTTTTATGTTGCCTTTACTCTGGCTTTTTTCCTTCCTAGCACTACAACAACTGAGTTAGGTGGTAGAAGACTGCAAGTCACAACAAATAAACAAAGTGGTGGCTTCACTTAAGTACATCTTCCATAACAAACAGTTATCTTGTCTCATATGGACAGGAAGGTGTGCATCGGTGCTACTGCCTGGCCACAGCATTGTTGAGAACTATAGCTTGTCTGAACTAACAAAGACTGGAAATAGAAGGGACTTGAGACCTCCAGAGTGCTGTGATGGCCTTTCAGGATTGAGTATTTCAACTAATACTAATTTCAACTTAGTTTGCCTGCTCAGGTTTTCAATGAAAATTTGAAGTGTTTTGTGAAAAACAGAATCATTTAATGAAAAATTCACTGCCACTGAAAGCTCTACTCTAGCATGACAAAATATTTGGATGTACAAGTTTTCAGTTTGTTCCTATTAGGACAAAAAAAAACTAAAAAAAGACAACGTAGCTCTTGTCCTGTGTCTTCAGTAGCAAGAAGTATTCAATTAGCTTGTGTGATCAAAATATATGCTTCAGAGAGGGAAACAAGGTCTATTTTACTGAAAGCCCTCTTGACTTCTCAGAAATGGCATGACTTGCCATTATTTAAGACAGGGATAGAGCTTTATCTTCTTCCTTGTATGCTTTTGGTGTCATGGTTTAACTTCTGCTGGCACCTAAACACCATACAGTCACTCACCCATTGCTTCCCACCTTACCTCCATACCCCCCATTCTGTGGGACAGAAAGAAAAATCAAGAAGAAGAAAAATGGTGAGATCCCAGGGATCAAGATAAGGACAGAGTAATAAAACAACACAAAGAGAAGAAAACAGCAGCACTAAAAATAACACTAAAAAAAAAGTTATATACAAAATGAGTAATAGAAGCCAAGAATGCCTTACCTGAGGTCAACTTTCCCTGCTCCAGCCACACTGACACAAGTTGAAAACAGGCATGCTCACCCCACCCTCCCCTTATATAGGAGCATGACTCAGTTTGGTATCAAATACTGATTGGCTGGTTCTGTTGTTCATCCCACCCATGGCTCCTCCCAGCTGCAGTCCCTCCCAGATGGTTGGGCCAGCAGCTGTTTGTGATCATTAATCTGAACCAAACACAGGACAGTTGTGCAAAGCCCTATGTTTGTTCACTCCTTTGAAGGTTTTCAGCCTTATTTCAGATTCTGGCATTGCAATAGGCTTGTTGTCTGCTTGGTTTAAGTGACATTTTTTCACTGAGATTGATTAAAGTATGCAAATACTTTCAAGCTGATGTGCCTTTAAACAAAAATTCTGTAATAATTACTGAGGAGATATGCTGTAAAAAATAATTTGTCCCAGTTTCCACATAAGAGACAAAACTGAGACTGTCAGTTGCTGCATGGCCAGCCTCATCTGAAAAGTCACCACAAGTTCCCATAGCTGTTTTGGGAAATTTCAACTATACATGTATTAGTCTCTTTCAGCAGAATACATGCCTTTCAATCCTCAAGACTACAAGTCAGCAGGCAACTTATCCCTACCCATCTTCCCTGTTTTCTGCCTGATTACTGGAATATGGGCAACATTTGTTGAAGGTGGCAGATAAACCCTGTGGCTGCTTTCATCATTTTGTCAAAGGGAGAGAAATAATCAAAGATCTGCAGCAAGGAAAGAAATGGCCAAATAGCTGTTAAAACAGGAGGTTCCAACTCGCTGGAGCTCAGCTTGTTATAGGCCATATGTCTGAGTGGCTTCTCTCACCAAGTGCTGCACCCAACTATGGAAACAAGTGTGAAAGTGCCTGTGTTTCATCAGGCCTGATTTGCTATAACTAGAGAGAAAACAGAGTAGAGCAAAGAGGAGAGAACCCTTTACAAACCACGACATTAAAATACAAATTCTCCAAATATTTATGTAAAGATGTTAACTGGCAATAATAATTTGTTTTCCACTCTCACAGCAGATGTTATTCTTTTAGCACATAGGCTATATTCATAAATGCTGCAGATTAACATAGGTATGAGAACAAAATTATATGCTCTTCTAATGTATTTTTAAATATCATGGGGTTGAATTAATAGTTACTCTTGACAGATATCACTAGCTCAGAGCCTTTCAGCTATGCCTGATGTTTGCAGGGCTTGCTGTGTAAATGAGGGACTAAGCACATGACTCAGCTCCAGAATGATGGATGTGTTAAAGAGACTGAATGACAGAGCTGGCAGAATAAAGAGAACAGAAAGGGTGGTAGAAGTCTGTTTTTAATCTGGCATTTTAGTTGTCTATACATGACAGAGCTCCCAAGAAAGCTGAAGGCTCAGGCCCCAGTCAAGCATTTCATTTGAGTGTTAGGAAATCTTAATTATCTAACAGAGACAAGTGGTCATCAACAACCAAGAGCTTTCTCTATAGCTGCTGTACTTCCTATCCTTTCTGAAGAGTACTTCTTTTCTCACAGGGTTTAGCTGCTTAACAACATATTCTGGAAGATATGTTCTTGATAAAGTGTCTTTGCTAATTCAGGAAAAGTATTTTTATTCCAAAAGATGAGACACTCATAATTAGTTATGCTGGAGGAGGTACTCCATTCTAAGTTCATACCATGTCTTTCATTCAAAAGGATTTCCCTAAAGAGCATGATGCCTCTTCTCTCACCACCTCTTCCATATTTTTGTGGGCAAGTTTGTACAGATTTTTGTCCTGTTTCTTCTCCAGACTGGGGATATGTCATCTGTCTAGTAGTCTTTCTACACATAATTCACAGGACTATCCATAATTCAGTACAACTAAATTGAGTCCACCCACATTTTGTAAAAAGAATTATTACAAGCTCTATTGCATTTAAATTATACTCCTCTAGGTGAGAGACTTCTGTCCTACCTTTGAAACCTCTCACCTTTTTTTTTTCACTTTGATTGCCTTTGCCTCCCCTTTTATATTGCACACTTGAAGGCTTTTTTACTTGGGATGTATCTTGCTTAACTTTCCCAGCAGCACATCAAGTAAGGATGCAATACATAACTAAAATGAGCTGTGCTGACAGCTCTGGTCTGTCTCTGTTTTGGTTTGAAATGCAGTTACATGAAGTGGTAGGAAGGTTGTCTAGACATGGTGCAGGGTAGGTATCTCACACGCTGTTAGCAGACATTACTTATCCCTCACCTCAGTGCCAGTTGCTGTCCTTCTCCATGTTAGTTCAGAGAAAAATAAGGGTTGTATGACAGTGTTTTCACCTGCATTTGATGGTTTTAATAACCTTTCTTTTTATGTAACAGTAAGCAAAACTAGACATGGAAAGTCTGTTTCTTAGAAATTTTTTAAAAATCAGCTTACCAGTTTTATTAAAATTCACCATTCTTTGCCTCTACATCACATAAGGGTCCATTAATTATCCCACTCTTTCTGAACACGCTTCCAAAGAACACAATGACCACCTTTTTCAATAAAATTGCAGATTTACAATTTCCCAGCTCAGTGAATTGTTAGTGTTTAAATATATTGAAAGGTCAGTGCCAGACTGCTCTGCCTTCCTTTGTGGAATTTTACTGGGTGGGGCAGGGGTGAGCATGAGAAGAGAAAGAAAAGAAGGTAGGTAAGAAAAAAAAAAAAAAGGCAGACAGATAGGACAGAAAGGGATTAGAGTTCTTGGAGGGACCCAAGTATCAGAGGTGGCCCTTGGTGCCTCCTCAGCTCTTCTCTTCCTCCCAAGTGGGAGCAGTGAACATTAATAACCAGGACATTAGAAAGGGCAAGGATGGTCTGTCCTGAGAGGTATGGCCCAGCACTCAGGCTGTGAGATGAGGACCAAGTTAGTATAACTGCCTTCTGCCTCTTTGCCTACCAACTTGCTGAGGGAATATCAGGAGAACAAGACACAAACTCTGCACCGTGCCTCAAATCCAGGTAGATTTGACACAGCCTTGCAGAATTTCACAATGATTCATGAGTACTGTCAGCTCTGCTTGGTTGGGAAGGGGAAAGATGAGCCCATGCAGGATTTTCCTGCTGTTGTCTGTGAGTGAAAATTTGTTTTCTTCATCTGAAAAATTGTACGTTCTTCTGACAACAGGGAAGACAGGAAGAAAAAGAGTGGGAACCAAGGTAAGGTGATTTAAAAGAGAAAATTCATGGTGATCTAAATAAAAAATATCAGAAGGAAGAAGGATGGAGGTTAGTGACTAAGGCAGAGCTGGGGGCTGGATTTTTGTTCCTGTAGCTTGTGATCCTGACACATAACTAAAAAACCTTTTATGGCTGCCTTTCTTGAGTATGACAAACAGCCTTTCTTATAGACACAAAATAATAAAAAACACCCTACTCCTAAAACTCAGTCTCTCCTCTCAGTACTTATGGTAACTTTCATTCTCCTGATAGCACCTGGGGACTGCTGCCATCAGATGCTGCTGGCCGGGAAAGTGGCACTGAAATTTCCTACTAGCAGCTCAGCTGAGTAACAGAAGACTGATTTAGAGGTGGGAAAGGACTTTGGGTACATGGATCATCTGCCAAGAACAGTGCCTGCTTGCACCTGGTTTTATACATTGGGGCACTGGCTCAGGCACACCCCTCCTACCTGGCCATGCTGCTGGTGGTAGCAGTGCTGTGCCCACCACTAACTCCTTGCCACAGACTCTCTCCACCCATTATGATAAAAGGGCTGCAGAGAGAGGGGAAAGGCCCAAAAGTCTTTAAAAATTATCTCCTCCATTTTCTTCAGCTCTCTGTTTTTGAAGCAAAGTTTCTATGATAGCAGCCAAGAGGCTTCCATCTTCCTTTGTGGGAAATGTTACTGGAAACTCATCCTGGCTTGCAGGTTGCACAAGTTGAATTCTGCTCTGTGTGAGGTTGAAAAAGGAAATGTCCTTTTTCCCCAGGCAAAGGCTTCCAAGAGCCTCTGAGGGAAGTCCTACTGCTGAAATTGCATCTTCCCCTTTTCCCATTTCTCATCATTGTGTTTCTTTTTTCTAACACGTCACACTGCAGAGGTCTGTTCATGCCTTTCCCAAGCTGTACCTAATGAAGACGGATTTTTTTTTTTACTTTTTGTCTGGGACTTGGGAGACATGAGTATCTTATGTGTCAAACGTAAGGTGCAAAATTTCTATAAGGTTTTGGCATGGAAATTTTGCTGCCTCACCAAAGATGACTTCACTGTAAATCTAAGATAGTCACGTCCATCTCCCTCCAGAAGCTAGAAATGTAGAGAAATGGACATATCAAGAGTGTGATGTGTCAGACTTTATTCCTGGTTTAAGATGAAATTAATATCCCCAGAGGAAACTGCTTCTTTCTGGCCACCTCAGAGTGGATATGTTAGTAGTAGGCATCTATATTAAATTGTACCTGCAGCCCATAGTGTGTTTTAGTGTATCCTTTATAATGCAAAGGTGGGACAGTTGTTTTCATTTTTCAGAGATGTTGTGAAATGAAAATCCAGTAATGTTAGTGTGGCATCTACATGGGGAGGTAAGAACAACATGGCAATGCCAATCAAACTGTGAACATGATGAGATGCTCTCCCAAACACTGTGAGGGAGGAGTTCCTCTGGCTGAGATACCTCTGTTCAATCCATTCAGAAGGAACCCAGTGAGTCACCTCTGTGGCCTCATCTTCTTCCTGACTTGTTGTAATATGCATAGGTCATGAAGTAGATGGCTCATTGTGCCAAAGACAACACTGTAACCTCAGACTTTCCCTGTGTTCCCTAGGAGAAGTCCTAGGCATATGCTAGCAGAAAGTAGACATACTGTGAAATTATTCTCAAGGGAGACAGTTTTTGTTACAAGTAGGAGGTTTTAATTTTAACATATTACAAAAAACGTTTTCACTGAAATATTTTTTTAAAAAAAAAACAGTCCTTGTCCAATAAAAGGAAGCTGTACTGAAATCTTTTTTCTTTCACATGACACTTAAAGAAAATTGTTTTGCTACGGTGGTATCAGGAGTTCATCTAAATAACTAAGAATGTCTATTTAATATTAAATTTTGCTCTAAAACCTTGTTCATGCAAGTCATCCTGTTGACCATATTCTTTATTATTAAGATTCTAGCTTTACTTTTATCCTAATTTTTGAAATTTTTAATCAGTCACAGCTCTGTTCCCACATTATTGGTATAAACATGGAAATAAATAGTTGTTTGCAAGGCACAAAAATGTATCACAAATAAACTAATGCAATGCTGTGTCTCTGCTGATGATTGCTTACATTGCTGTGGAAGAATATGTATGCTTATTATGAAAACTCACCTTCAGAAAAAAATAACTGTTTGAAACTTGCAGATATAAGCTAACTTTATTTCTTCAATCCATTTTAGTATATTTGCCAAATGTGCTAACAAGTATACTGTCCTGAATCACTCGGGTGGATTTCAAAGAATGTTTTCCTTCTCATCTTCCCCTAGGCAGACATACACACACAAACACACATGTGCACACATGCACACACTCACGTGCAAGTGCATGAAAATTCCATCAAGCATTTTAATCAGTGTCAGGCTTCACAGCTCAAAGTTATTTTTTGTGTAAAGAGATTAGGACTTTGATCGACTTTCTATGGCATATGGAGAATGTGAAGTACAATAAAGCATGCAAAAGACTAGAGATCACATAAAAGTACATCAGCAGCTAATTGCTATGTATACCATACAGCTGCAAATGAAGCACAGCAAGAGACCAAGAGACATGAACAGATTCCATTACATAGGATTATAGTGACAGTCTGAGAACAACAAAAAAAAAAGTGCAAATTGAGACCTAAAAAGAACCAAACCAAACCATTTGGAAGTCCTGTAGAGTTTTAACTATTTAGCAGGAAGGGTCTTCCTGTAATTCTTTTACATGTCAGGGCTGCATCTCCTTCAGGATGAAAGCAAAGATTCCTGTCTGCTTTCACAACTTAGACTATCAGCCATAAGGTGGAAGGGAGCTGAAGCTGGGCACTGGTGTAGAGTAGGGTACTGGGCACAAAGAAGTTCTTCATGCTTTTTGTGTCCTCACAACAGTCAAAATGTCAGTTTCATCATGTTTTGCAGTACATAGGAGGTGCTCTTGGCCACCCCTTACCAGGTATCAGGGGAGGCAGTGGAGTTGAAGCTTTTTAGGCTACACAGCCCAGTGATCCAAGACTGTTAACTGTTATTCTTCCCAACAGTCTGGAAGACCCAATTCTGAAACCTTTGGACATTTGGGCACCATCCAAATGGGGATCCATCTTGCCTAATTAAAGAAGGTTTGTTGGTTTATGCATTTGCATAGCAGAGTGGGCCAAATCTCATGTAGGAAGACAGTGGAAAGGCTCTTCAAAGGGTTTTCAGATAAACTAACCCTGTTTGACTTTTCAAGGATGACAAATATTGAAGATGAACAGTTGTCACAGAGAGACACACTTTTACACTTTTTCTAAATACCCAAATTACAATAGTGATGCTTTTTAGAGTGTTGTTTTGTTGTTGGTTTGGTTTGGTTTGGCATTTTTTCCATGGTTGACAGAGGTTATTTCTCCAAAATGTGGCTAATAAATAATTTACAGTTCCCCATCTCAGAAGTCAGAAGTCTGTTGTCCTGCATCCTTACTGAGATATGTGTACTGTTTCTGGCAGGTTGCATTGCCTTGTGCAGAAATGCAAACATCTTTTAGATAGAGAGTGCCATAGGGTTAAATAACTTTTCTGTTTGGAAGATTACTTTTATATTTAAGATATTTTTGACCCCACTAGAAATAGGAAGCAAGACTAACTGAACAAAACTTTTCTTAAAACATGCCCAAAAGTTAGCTGCATAAAATATACCATTTGTCTCCTAGAGCTGTTGCACACTGCAGTCCTTTTTCACTGCTCTTCGAGGTGACCATTATAGCTCACAAGCTAATATATGCATTGTACACAGCAGAAAGGAACAACAGGTGCTGTAAGGCTTTGGAGTAGTTGATACTCTTCTGGAAATACATTTAGAGCAACTGAGATTTGAATCTTCCTCCAGTTAGGGAAGTGAGCATCTTTTAGTTTCAGACTCAGTGGATGGCAGTGGAGGGGTTCCTCGAAGAAGCAGACAAAATTACTTGTTTGCAATTAAACAATAATTAAATAATTATATACGTATTTATATATATTAAGTAACACAGAGAATGACATTTCCAATTCCTGTGTATATAATTTCAAAATGTTTTAAAGGATGTGAAGCAAAACTATGAGCCTGGTTTGTTTTTTCCTGTTTTCACCAGTACAAATAATGGCTCTGCGGGCACCTCTCAAATGGCTGCAAGTTAAATTTTGTGTCTCTCTGGAGTAAGAAGGCAATTTCATTGTAGTTGTGCCTTGTGCAGATGGGGTGGCTGTAAAAATCTTCACTCATTCATGTTAGGCACAGAAGTTATAACTGCATCACTGGAAGACTGAACAGAGGCAGATTGTTGATGGTTTGAGGTAATGCTGTCTCCTCTTCATATTTTCTGTCATATCAGCCAAGGTTTTATTGGTGTCACATAGTGATTTGCTAATAACATGTAATAGCATTTTCTTTCTGGGAGATTCTGGTTTAGATAATTGGAATTTCTTGTTAGATTTTGTCTTGGATCATATTAAATATTTCCTTGTAATTGTTAACACATCTCATTCTAGCATACCGATTAATATTTCTTTTCCTTTTACCACACTGAACATTTGTTTTTTTTAACTACATGGTAAAGTTTTATATTTCTCATCTTTCAGCAGGTGGGTTACAGCTATGCTTTAATTTTCTTTTATTTTTTTTTTTTTTAATACTGCTAAGCAAAGTTAGCAATTTGGATTCAGAGTAACTGATTGAGCCCAGCACGAGTAGTTTGCAAAGCTGAAAGAAGTTTCCTCCACAGGGGTGCTCACATGTTCATGCATTCCCACACTCACTAAATGGATAAGTGGTTAAGATGGAGAAGAGGATGACAATCTGTGGAGGCAGGTCACACATTTCATAGCATTCCCTGGACAAAAGCAACAAAATGGAGCCATGCCTAGTGAAGACACCTACATTTTTTTTACTAGCAATCTTAACATAACAGCATCCCTGTGCTTCTGTTTTGGCCTGCTGGATTATTTATATTGATCTAGGGTCTGGGAAATTCATCTGACATCAGCATAAATAAAATGTTTAGATTTCCATCACATGATTGTTAAGACATTTTAATCTCCTCTCTTTCATTTTGGATTTACTGGGGAGGTAAAGGGGCCATTAGCACTTCCTCTCATCTACCACCCTTAATGCAGGCCAACCCAGCCAGGACTGCTGTTGCTGCTTTCTATGATTTTGTTCACATATGCATTTTATTTATTTATTTTCAGCCAAGTCTTCAGCATCTTATATTTTTAATAATATTTGAAGTTTATAAATTGTCTTTCAGATAATTATAATCAATTCAAAGCCAAAATAAAAGATCTTACTGTTTCCAGTCCTTTGGGAGATCTTAGGGGGAAGAAAGGACGTTTGCCTACCATCATCTTGCTGCCTAATGCAAGGACCAGAGCCACAATGGAGAAGAATGTTTTCACCCTGCTGCAGCAATGACTGTACATCATTATGTGGGCACTAGAGAAGGTCAAAGTAATGATTATGAAGCCTCTTGACAGAGATTAACAGAACATATTAAACTAAAATGGCATAACAGGCACCATCTCCAGTGTGGCAAAGCAAAGTTGGCTCCTCTGCCTGCTATCAAGGCAGGATGATATTCTGGCTATGCAGCTCACTTTGAAAATCACTCAGATGCACAGTTTTATACAAAGAAATACTCTGTATGTAAATAACCTCAGTTTGTGTAACTTTATGCTTAAGTATGTGAAGGCACAAGGATATGACAAATTTTGCATGGGGCATCAAATTAAGCTAGCAAAGAGTGTCTTGTTTGTCTTTTCTGTTTTGTTAAGAGTAAGCTTGTTGGCCTAACAGATGGAAGAAATGAGTTTCAGAGGTCTCCTGGGTATATTGTATCCCTTGCTTTATGGGAATAGGAAAAAAAAGCCAGAGAACAGAACCCACGTACATAGAATGGATCAAGACAGAAAGGGAGTGACTCCTGTTAGGTACTCTAATGTAATAGAAGCTGAAATGATGACCATATGATGTAGTGAGTGTGGTGATACAGGAGAAAATGGCACATCACCACAGCAGTAATTACTTAATGACACGAGGCTGCTGATGTAAAAACTGCTATAGGTGGTCAAAGTTGATTACAGTCAGGCTGGTATAGAACTCTGAACTCCAAATACCTATTTGACATTCTGCTTCAAGTTAAATTATCTTTTTTATTTATTATTATTATTATTCTCTCTCCTTTCCTGAGACTGACTGGTTTCTTTTTTATTCTTATTTTTTTCTTCTTTCACAGCATCTTGTTTTTCCCCAGCTTAACCCTCCTGGGACAGACTAAACTGGAAAAACTTCAGTTTGCTGCTATTTTACTCTGCTTTACTTAGCCTCATAAAGTTGTTTTAGAGACAGTCACTTTTTGGTGTATGAGGACAAGATGTCATGAGGCACATAACAGAATAGTAAACCCAGGCTTTGATCAGTTGCCAGAAGAGGGGAAGGGGAGAGAGGAAAAGGGGGAGCTTTTTTAGAATATATTTACAGGAGTAAACAGAAGTCAAAGAAAATATTCTGTTTTATTTGGAACATACTGGAGTCTTCCTCTAGAGAATATGAGTCTCCATCCCCCTGACTCAGCCATGGAAACAAGCTACCAGCCTGGTTTAGTGACATACAGAGGCTAAAACCTTCTATGGGATCATTATTTTCAGCCAAAGCCAGGGTTACCTGACCATCTATGTAGCTGCAGGCCATTGCCTCATGATCTCATCTTCACTGCTAGCTCAGGGACAGCTCAGCTTCTCTGCTCCCAAAATACCCAGCCCTTAGCAGTCAGCTTGGAGGAAAAGCTGAGCAGATCCCTGGCAATTTGCTGAACTGTTCAGGTCACAGTCTGGGGTGGGTGTAGCACCTTCTGACGTATACCCATCGCTTGTCTCATACTGAAGTCCCTGGTTGAAGCTCCTTCTTCACACAAAAGGGAATAAAGAACACACATGTTTTGCCTACTTTCAGTCTTTTAAATGTGACCTCTTGTCTTCTGCTCAGGTTTATTTATATACACTGGCACATCGGAAAAGTGACTGGTTATGTAAATACTCTGCTTTGATTTTAGTGGTTTGTGTAGCATCCAAAACCACAAATAAAGTACATTAAAAAAAAAAAAAAAAATCTGGAAATTGGCATTACATCTATGTTGATGCACATTTCAGTTGCCAAGAAAAGAGCAGTTTGGCTGAAGAATCCAACAAAATCTGCTTAGTGGGTCTTCCTTGGCGAGAGCCCACAAAGCAGTCTGCTTTCATACAGTACTCCCTTAATCACTGTAAAGAGGTTTCAGAGAGATTAATAATAACTAGTGCAGTTGTTACACCCACGCACAGTGACTCAAGACACACCACTGAGGCCTAGGGAGAGTCCTTACCTGTTTGGGCCACACAGACACATGCCAATATTTAGTCCAATAAAGTTGTCTTTCCAGCAGCATGAATTATAATCTTGGAGGTAGATGATGACAGGGCTGTCAAATAAACCCCTATATTGAGACATAGGCCAATATAAAACAACGTCTTGCTAGAAACACATTAAAGACTGCAGTGGAAAACTCTCTCTCTCTACTTCTCTCTTAAATATCAGCAATGTTGATTAAAACCAAAGTAATGCATAGTCCCAGCATCACACTGTGCTGCACTCAGAGAGGACTCCGAGAGTAATGACCGCCCATTTGGTTTAAATGAATTTTCAGTCAGTCTTTCCTGAGCACAGGGCTGAGGCAGCAGGCTGTTAATCAGGCACAATGTAGGCAGGAGGTGATCAGACAATGCTGCAGTAGTGGGGGTGCTGAAGGGGTTTTGAGCTGCTGCTGCTCATGATAACTAAAGTGTGCGGATAGCCCCGGTGCTGCTGACTCTATGGTGACAGGGTAAACACTAATCTATGGTTTGGGCTCTTTTTGGCCTTTTATTTAGCTTATATTTTATGGCATTTATGTTATCTCATCCCCTCTTTCTGACACACAAGAGCAGCAATTGGCATTTGATTAACCTCTCTGGGAAGGGGGGAGTGCTCAGGAATACACTGGCCATGAGTAGTCAGGTTTTAGTAGTCATTTTAGTCAGGTACAGATTTAGCAGAGAGTAATCATTCAGTAGCCATTACAGAGCAAGTTGCATCTAGTAATCAAATTTGACTAATTATGGACTGCTTCCTGCTTCTAGTTCATTTGATGGGAAAACTCCTATTGACTTCAGTGGCACAGGATCAAGCTTGATATGCCTAGTGGACTGTGGAAGCCTTGGACTAGCATGCAGGGAAGAAGTGAGCCAACCATAACATTAGCTATGGAAGTAAAAGCTTTCCAACAAAAGAACCAGAGCTCAATTGAGGACAATTAGGAAGTATTTGAGCTCTTCCTCCTACCTGCAGTATGGCAGGAGGCCAGGCTCTGCATGAATTAATTTTGTGGCCAAAAGCAAGTGAGGCAAGAAGCCACTTTGGAGAGGAAAAGGCAAGCCCTGCTTGATTAGCCTGCTCTCCTATGATAAGGTGATCTGCTTAGTGGATGAAGCTGTGGATGTTTTCTGCCTGGACTCCAGTACAGCCTTTGATACCATTTTGCACAGCATTGTCCTGGAGAAACTGACAGCTCCTGGCTTGGATGGGCTTATGAAAAACTGGCTGGATGTCTAGCCCCAGAGAGTGGTGGTGAATGGATTTAAATCCATCCGGCAGCTGGTCACAAGTGGTGTTCCCTAGGGCTCAGTATTGGGGCCAGTTCTGTTTTATATCTTCATCAATGATCTAGAAGAGGGGATTGAGGGCAGCCTCAGCAAGTTTATAGATGACATCTAGTTAGGTGGGAGTGTCAGTCTGCAGACAGGGAGAGCAATTGAATGCTAAGGATTTGAAGAAGCAGCCTACCTCATGGCAAAAAATTGTGGAAGTGAGTCAATACAGCTTTGGGATGGATAGCATGTTTGATGATGTGACTTCTGTTCTGAAAATTATTCTGACTATTGAAGGCATTTGTGGTTTTTTTCAGGTTACAATAAAAGATAAAAACTTTAAGCAATATGTCAAGGCTGACTATGACTCTTGTTTAACTTTATCTCTCTAAAAAAAGAAGACCAATCCTTTCTGTTCAATTCATAGTCTTCATAGCTGTCTTTGTCTGCATTGTGCACATCTAATCAGTGTATTTACAGAGCGGCTGAGTAAGAGCAATGTTTCAATAGTCAACCTCCTATATGCATGGGTTTAGCCTAAAAGAAACTATCAACTCACTATTTTAAATTCCAGGCTATTTGGGAGGAAAGTAACACACAATGTATATGATAAAGTGAATGGGTGTCTGCATTGATGGAATGTGGGCAAGAAAATAGCTAATTTTTTTTTTTTTTTCAAATTTTTACGTATTTATTGAAATTGGAAGCTTCAATTACTTTTCTTGGATGCAAGTTGCCTGCTTTTCAAAATCCTATTTCTCCTTTGTCTTTTTTGTATTGTGTACTGTTCAGAAATTACATGGCAGAGGGTCCCAAAGAGCCTCTATAGCACAAAGGGCATGATATGTTATGATGTAAAGAAGCCTTTCTTCAGCAGTCAGCCTCAACCTGAAGTTACTTTTCTTCACTGGTCAGGGATGCTCAACTCAAGAAGAGATGTAAAATAAGAAATAAAAAGAAAAGGCTTATCACATAGGCTTGTTATAATAGACTAGAAAGGAAGAGCAAGTAAATCAGCAAAAAGGTTAGAAAGAAAAAGGGAGTGGGGAAGGAGAAGAAGCTAATATGATCAGCACCATACAGAAGGCAGCACTGCTGTCTGAGATCAGCACTCTGTTACAAGATAGAGATAATGACAGAACTACACTGAAGCCACAAAAGGTCAGAGAAAACCCATTGTAATGTTAATACACTACAGCAAGGGTCAAGGGTATGGCAAGGAAAATAGAACAACTGGTTGCAAGTCCAAATGCTAGAAGGATCATCAAAGACCATGGTGGGACAGCTGGTAGGATTGGGACATGCATAGCAAAGAGTGTGTGCTGTTCAGTGCACCCTGTGGCATAACAGGGATACAGTGGTTTAATGATAACACAACTGTAGAACAAGTTCAGCTTAAAAGTCACTTTAAAAACATTAACAAAAAGCATATTCTAATTTTCCTTGCAAATCACTGTAATGCTTATTTTTTCCTTCTGAAATTTATCTCTGTGCAAAGGGAGTCATAGAGTGCAAGTTTTACTTGGTCCACACTCCGACATATCTAACAAAAATGCACAGAGGACTTCAGTATCTGCTTTTATGTGCTCCCCTGCCCTTCTCCCTCCACCAGGGGAGGGTGAAGTCCCTACATATGACATTAGCACTGGGGATGACCTTATAATGAACGGGGTAATGTATGTAAAATGGCCTTTTCAACACCTGCTGTGCCTGCACTGAAAGGCTGCTCTCCTTGACAGCCTGTTAATGCTGCAGTTCCTCCAATTACTGCAGGCATGGTGAGATGGGGGAGCTATGTAGCATGTCTGGCTGCCAGTGCCTGAGAGGGGCTTCAGGACCCTGCAGCAGTAAAGATCTGTGAGTGGAATTGTGTCTTGACTATGCTGGAGACAGACTGGTGAGAGTAACTCCCCACCAGAATAGTGGGAATGGGAAGGGACAGAATATCCATGCCCTGCCTAGTCCACCTTTTATATAACCTGAAATAAATGTACACACACGTTCTGCTTTCAATTCCAGGCTGACCTTCTGTTTTTAAGAGTTAAAGGTGTGCATATTCAGCATCAGAGATATCCCTCTGTTTATTACCATCCAGTCAGATGGGATTTAAATACTCACTCTGAGATTCCCACTTTCAGTCTCCCTTAACCCAGCCTGGAGTTGTCCTTAACTAGTTAGAAGAGTATAAATATGTCAGTGCTGACCCCAGGGATAATACAGAGATGGATCTTAACTTCCAGAGTTTGGATGAAGAACTGTGATGAAATGGTAGCACTGATACAGTGCTTAAGGGTCCTACTAACTCTGCTCTATACATCCCATATACAAAATAGGATGGCCTTGTCTATACTTCACTCACCAGCTCTAACCCTGGTTGGGTTGGTTTTATGGCACATTTCTTGTGCCATAGTTTTCCTCAGCATCACAGCACATCCACTCCCCTTCTCTTCCCTTCCCATGACTAACCCTTCAATTTTCTGGAAGGAATCACCACCTACCATTAGGAAACAAGAGACAAAGCACCAGACTGGCTGATGATTCACATCAGCTAGCCTGGCTGAGCACATAACCCAGTGAATAGGGCTGAAGCTGAAGGGGAATAGAAACTGATAAACCTGCATTCATAAGGAACCACAACACACAAACTCCACAATTTTCAGTCTGTACCACTGCCCAATACTATAACGAATAAATCATTGATATTTGAAATCAAGCCCAGCTCTCAGTTTGCCCAGGATGGTGCCAGTCTGTCTGATGCATGCCTGAGGGGACAGCAAGCCACAGCATGGTGAACTGAGCAATTGGTGACAAATGGTGCTGATAAAACACTCAGCAATCCTAAGCAGAACAGCAATTCAGGGTATGTTCAGAGAAGAGACTAAGACAGAAAAAAAATAGCCTAAAAGTACGTGTTTCTCTTTGCTGTGATTTGAGGTGGGGTTTTTTTCCTTTTTTTTTTTTATTGGTTGAAACATTTCAACAAACTCCTGCAGCCAGGTTCCTGGGAGTGGGACATACATCTTATAGAGCACAGGTGGCAGGGCAAGTGGCATGGGCTAGCCCATATTCTTCAAAGTGTTTACCCATGTTTGTTAATTTGCACCTTCTCTACCTCTTCCAGTCACAGAGGCTCTTCTCCAGCTTTAGCTGCTTTGACTTAAAAATAATTTATTTATAACCTACACAGATTGCTTATTTTAAGAAGAGGATGGGGCTCTTTCTTCACCATGGATAGCTTTTGAGGAACTACTTACGAATGAAGGAAGGTAGAGTTGAGGTCACATGCAGCAGAACTGAGATCCCAATGAATGTGAGGGCATAACAATGGTATTTTAGTTGTTAAAGTCCAGAACAGCAGAGAACTCTGAAGTTCTTGGTTAGCTAAATAAATAATCCAGGTCTATTAGCTACCATCAAACCTGCTTAAGGGGGAAACAAACTAAAATGCCACCTAAAAAGCCATTGTTTTGAAATCTCTGGAGATTAATCACTTGCCAAACATCACTGTGGCAAATCTATTAGCTAACCTACTATTAGCTAAAGCACAGAATCTAAAGAGACTGGAAAGCCTAAAGGATTGCACAGGACCATGCAGTCAGTCCAGATAGGTTGAGTCCACAAGCTCAGTTGGGTGCTACTCCTTCTATTGTGTAAAGCACAATTTCTGTCCTGTCATTGATATTACAGTAAAAAAAAAAAAAAGAAAAAAAAAAAAAAAAAAAAAAAACCAAAAAAAAAAACCAAACAAAAACAAAACAAAACAAAAACAATGGGCTTGTGTGTTGAGACCTTCAGGCAAAATCTGTCTGCCGGGTCTTCTGTTGTCACTTTTTGGAGTGACTTGAGTTACTACAGCACTAAAGCTGGCTGCAAAATTTGACACCATGGAAGCAACAAGTGCCTACTGTCACAGACACAGATTCTGACCTTCTTTTGGCCCATGTATTTTCAAAAGAAGACAGTGGAATCGGGACAGAATGTGAAATTTGAACTTTTACCATACTTTGTAAGAATAAAACCTAGTGAAAAATAAACTGATAAAGAATACAAATTTTAAGTACTCTCAGGCTTTTATTCTTTCCAGTCTGACAGTCTAATAATCACGAACAAGGACTTTTAGGGGACCCTAAATTTTAAAGACAGAGTTTGCTATTTTAGTCTATTCCCCTAGATGAAAGATATTTCTATAGCAGCTATTCTTAGAAGCATTTATTGGAGAGAGGGAGGGAGTGAACCATCAGTAGAGAAATGACTCACCACAGCACTACTAATTGCTAACAAGAAATATCTTTTGCTTTGCAGATTAGGATGTTTGCTGCAGAAAGAAATCCTTTATATTTGAGAACCAGACATTGAGTATGATCTTTTGGTATAAAAACTATATGGAATAGGTGCAATACCAATAAGCAGTGACAGATGGATATCTAAAACTACTCCTTTCTAGGTCTGTATCTCTCTTCATCATTTGCCTGCCAACTTCATTCCCAACTGCTCTTTCCTCTTTATATGTCATCCCTGCAACATCTGCTTGTTGTTGATTTTTTTCTCCCTTCTTCTGTTGTTCTCTATCTTGAAATACATTAAGTAAAAGGTAGCTAAGGGGACAGGTAGCAGCCTGCAAAACTTACAGTTTCTATTTCTCTGGCTAGGATCCTGTCAGGTCAGTGGCAATAGAAAGTTGTTACCACCTAATACCTGCTTAGTGACATCAGTGACATTAATTATTGTACTGGCCCAGTGGCAATGTCAGCAGAGAAAACACCCACTGTCTGTGCTGAAATCAGGACATCCTCTCCCCTGAAGGTTGTGGCAGGGCTGGCTCCCAGAGACCAGAAAGAAAAAGACACCTTCATCTTCCTCATCCCTTTAAATATGTTAAAATAACTTCTTATTTTCCAGCCAACTCAAATGTAGCATAAAAGCTGAGGCTGCCCTGTCATGTGTTTAAATACTCTGCAAGTAACTTAAAAATAGACATTATTTTTACGAGTAACTAAGTTAACTAAGTAGAGGTATAAAGCACAGAGTGCTTCTGATAACACAGGTCACAGTTTATCAGGGTGACACTGGTTATCTTGCTCTCTAGGTGTCTCATTAGCTTGATGTATCCCAAGAAAATGAAAGTTAGAAAATGTCTCCAGATCTCTTGCTGCAGCCTGCCTGCAGACTGATCACAGATGTTTCCAGGAGAGCTGCTTTCACGTTTCCTACTCTCTTCCTTTGTTATTTGTGGCCAGTCAAAATTGGGAAATGTTCTGTCCTGTGGTCACATCTGGTCTCTGATCTCTATGCCCAAGAAACATAGAAATGTTTTTCTTAGAAAAAACAAGGAAATCTCTAGCCTTTTTTGTCCCCAAGAAATCTCAGTTGATGACATGAAAAGTTGGCCTTTTTTTCTTTCTTGATACCAGAGAAATACATGGAAATATGATCTCTGTCCATAAACACAATCAAATGGAAAGCATATTTAAAAACAAACTACTACCTAAGGAAACAAAGAGCTAGCAATGTTTCAAACTACATCATAGATGTTTGGAGCCAGCCTCGACATTTTGCAGTGCTTGAAAACAACAATACAAGATTATATCATATTAACCAGGATTTAAAGGTCTTTCTATGTAAAGCCACAAATCACAATTAAGCTGAATTTTATTCCCAGAATAATATAATCTAAGTCATCTTGGTTAAGTCTTTCATATTAATTGTCTTGGGATGCTAACTTTTTATAAAAATTAAATTAATTTACTTACATATAGTTCCCATAAAGGAGGATGGGGTGGCTTACAAAGTGAAGGAATAGCTCATATCACCAATTAAAATTAGGATAAATCATATCCTGCAGCCCTTCCTCAGGCTGCCAGGCCAAACTGTGCAAATCTGTTCCGCTGCTATGATATTTCTTATTTCCCCAAGGCTCCTGCACTAGAAGCTGTCTTGATTTTGGCTGAGATGGAGTTAATTTTCTTCCTAGTAGCTGGTATAGTGCTGTGATTTGGATTCACAGAATCACAGAATCGTTGGAATTGGAAGGGATCTCTAGAGTGCATCTAGTCCAATCCCCTCAGCAAAGCAGGTTTGCCCAACACACACCACATAAATTTGCATCCAGGTGGGTGAGAATAATATTGATAACACATTGATGTTTTAGTTGTTGCTGAGCAATACTAACACTAAGTCAACTTCTCTTACTTCCCAGTCAATGAGGAGGCTGGGGTGCAGAAGAAGCTGGTAGGGGACACAGTGAGGACAGCTGACCCCAACTGCCTAAATGGGTGTTTGCAACATATGACATCATGCCAAACAACAAAACTGGGGAGGGATTAGCCAGGGGGTGATGGGGGCCTGCTGCCCAGGGTCTGGCTCGGCATCACTCAGCATGTTAAGATGTATTGTATATCACTTGTTTTTTATATATTTTATTGTTTTTATTATTCCCTTCCTTTTCTCCTTACTAAACTGTCTTAATAAGGAGTTCTACCTTTTCAGTTCTCTCCCCCATCCCATAGGGTGGTGAGTGAGTGTGTAGTTTTTAGCTGCCTGATGGGTTAAACACCAACAGGGGTACACTTTCAATATTCAGTCATTTAATATAGGCACCCAGGTGCCCTGTATTCACCAAGGAACCATTCAGAGTATGGCATGTGTGTCTTTCCCTTGAGTAAACAAAGCTCTGTAGTACGAAGACAGATATACTAGGTCATATCTAAGATAGTTAACAGAAAATGTTTAGGGAAGAGCAGAGGAGTAAGACATTAATATCTAAATCTTCCTTAGTTACTTTTTCACCCATCATCAGTATATATATCACAGGGACTTTCTGCTGTCTGTGGTTTGTCTGAAATTAGAGAGCCCTTCACTTTGTTAGTCTGTCTTTGAACCCAGGTAAGTATTCAGTGTCTACAATATCTAAGGCAAGGATCTGTAAAATTTAACTACATGAGTACTTTCATGAAAGATCACTCTGAAACTGCAGGTTTCTGTGGGAGCAAACTTAAGAGACATGAGAGAATTTGGAAGCCAGAGCACACTGCAAGCAGAACGATCTTTAGCTCTTTTCCTGCTACTGAGATGCACTCACAACCTTTTGCTGCATGAAAGGCATGCTGAGAGAAACATGGAAACACTCCTGAAGCAGAAGCTTGTGTTGAAGGTCTCAAGATGATTAAACACATAGAACATAAGCCACCATAAAGTTTCTGGGTGGCCAGCTTTAGGGTATTTCTTATCAGGGTTTTCATGAACAGACAGAACTAACTGTTAGGTATACAGACTTAACAGGACTGGCTTCAGAGCTGCAGAGGGTCTAAGTGCTGAAGAGGTTAGGCTGGAGAGATCATTCAATCACTAACAGCCTAATGAGCCACTGGCAGCACTCCATAGGTTATACTCTTTTTCTCCTTATAATTGTAAATACCTTTGTGGAAAAACTTCTTAAATGTTAATATAAATGAGCTCAATTTGAGATCACTACTGCCCAGTGATCACTTTTTTATCAATTCCTTGTATTGCAAAACAAACCTGAACTCGGCTTGCCATGAATTGTCAGCAACAAATTCAGTTGGTCACAGCACCTTGTGCTGTGACTGGGGTCACTGTATTATGCATGGACTCATGATGAAAGGGGCTCATGTAATCTGCTGCAAAATCATTTTTCGCAGATACAGGATAATGAGTTTGTGGAAAATATGATTCCCAATTACAGGTTATAGAAAAGCTTTAGTAACCCTTTGAACCTTGTCAGGATAAGTATTCATTCTAGTTACTCAAGTTTTTTAAAAGTGCCACTTCTCATAATAATATCTTCCTGGTTATGCTTCTGGTAAAAAAAAAAAAAAAAAAAAAAAAA
>JAOEGS010005432.1:27591-46510 GCA_025447755.1 Corythornis vintsioides
TAATATCTTCCTGGTTATGCTTCTGGTAAAAAAAAAAAAAAAAAAAAAAAAAAAGATAAAAATTATCCAGTAATGTATTTTGAAGATCTTTAAGGCAGTCCACTCTGAAACTACTAAAAAAAGATTGCAATCGAAGGAAAGATTCTGTGGGCTGTGAAAAGACATGCAGGCAAGAAGAAATGGCATTTGGATACATAAGAATATAATCTGAATGAGCTGTAGAATGGGCTGTCTTGAGCCAAGGGCAGGGCAGGCAGCTGCTTAGGGTGGCAGACTGCTGGGATTTTACCTATGCCAACAAATTCTTTCTTTGCCAGTAGCTCCTGTGGCAGACCCAGGCTGGCTTCTCCTGCTGAGGACAAGGTTGGACTATGGGCTGTGGAAATGGCACAGTGAGACTTGGAAGAGTTGTCCTACCAAGCTAGGGCGTTTAATACCTAATTAAATGCTAGCTAGCTCCAAGGTAGGAGAAACTGAGGCAGACTCCCTGAGACCCCTTTTCACAGAATCACAGACTTATTGAAGTTGTAAGGGACCCATAAAAGCCATCTGGTCCATCCCTCTTGCTCAAGAAGGGTACCTGAAGCCAGTTACATAGGACTGCATTCAGATAGCTTCTGAATATCTGAAAGGAGGGAGAATCCAGGATGGATATTCCAGTTCTTGGCCACTCTCACAGTAAAAAAAAAGTGTTTCCTGATGGTCAGACAGACCTTCCTGTGCTTCTGTTTGTGCCCACTGTCTCTTCCACATCAGTAGTTGTCTGGGATTGGTCTGGTCTTGGCCCTTCATTTGTGAGGTAGCTAATTTAAGGTTGTCTGCTTGGCACTGAGGTAACTTGGTAGCCCACATCCAGAAGGTAGTTTCACCCTTTCAATTGCTTCAAGAGTGTGAGCTTGAACCATATAATAAAAATCCCCTCAAATATGGTGCATACAGATTCAGGCAACTATTAAAAGATCCAGACAAATGTCATTGTCTTCTTTCTTCATGTAGCTAGCTTGTTTCTGAGAAAGCTCCTCCAGAATATAAAGGGCAAGTAAAAAAAAATTAACTTATATTCCGTTTACAATTTAAGTTGGTTTTATCTTATTTTTCAAGCCCTCATTTATATCTGATTAGCTAATGTCACCCAAGAGCCAGACCATTTGTTTAACACTAACTGCTTCTGAAACATTTCTATTAGTATCCTCTAGAAAAACCCATGTCATCTCTATAATGAAACAGAATTATTATTATTCACAGAGTTGTGTAACTACATTTGATGCTAGGTTTGATACTTGCTCTGTCCATCAATAGTTTAAGAAAAACTCAACTCTAAAACTGTTCAAGTATGTGGATACAGATGGGGTTTTCTTACCCTTGCCTTTACAGAATCCATTAAAAGATCAAAATTATTTGTTTAGACTTGATCTTTGTCCCACAAATTCCAAGGAGCACCAATAAGCAAATAACTCACAGTAATTAACTGAGATTTTATAATACTAGTGTACATAATAAACCATGTATGCCAGAAAGGTGTGATTTGCTCCTTAAATCTGTCTGTAGGAAGTGCTACACATGCCTATAGATATTAAACAAGTAATTCAGAAATTTGTATGTTAAAAACAGAAAAAGGGCTTGTATTTTTTTCTCTATTGGACTCACTGAACAGCGGGCCCTGTACACATTCCTACCCTATCTTCATATTCTTTCAATTGATTTGCTTAAGATTTGAGATGGAGTAAAACCCCTTGTATCTGGAAAGGATCACAAGGAAGGGACCACATGGGTACACAGCACCAGGAGAAGACCAGCAATAATATCTTGGTTTGGTATCCAGTCAACATCATCTCTGCCATACCTTGGGTGCAAGGCTGCACCTTCCCTTTGCAGGTTACAGACATTTTACTCCTTGCAGGGCTGTGCAAGGAGATTGGGTCAACACTTATATCTATATATCTATATCTATATCTATATCTAACTTATATTACATATAATATATATAATATTCAGATATGTGGCACTTATTTTGTTTTTTATGATCCTGCAGCCTTTGTCACAGAATCATAGAATAGTTTGGGCTATAAGATCATCTAGTTCCGACTTCCCTGTAATGGGCAAGGACACACTAGACAAGGTTACTCAAAACCCCATCTAACCTGACCTTGAACACTTCCAGGGAGGGCACATCCACAACTTCTCTGGACAAGCTGTTCCCATGCCTCACCATGGTCATAGTGAAGAACTTCTTTCTTACATCTAATCTAAATATACCCTCTTCAGTTTAAAGCTATTAGCTCTTGTCCCATGACTACATGTCCTTGTAAATGTCCCTCTCCAGATTTCTGGTAGATCCCCCTAAGAAAGCTGATAAAAGGTCTCCCCAGAGTCCTCTTTTCTCCATACTGAACAATCCCAACTCTCTCAGCCCATCCTTATATGACAGGAAGCTAGAACTTGGCCCAGGCAAGTCACTTAAAGTGCAGAATTGCTTTTAAATGTATCTTTCATTGACTTATGGAGGAATACTGACTGTTTTCTGCCTAGAAGTTTAGATAACAAGCTCAAACTCCCCAGTGCATTTTATCAGATACAATAGGAAAGTTTGATGGGATCTTAGATAATTAATTGAGACTTGGTGTTTTTCTAACACTGGGGTGGACATTCAACCATTCAACCCCCCCCAATTAGAATAGACGTAGTGAAGAAAGGCATAATAACCTTAGAATTAATTGGATTTTGCAGCAGGCTGTGACAAGCTATGCAACACCTATTCATACAGTCCACTCTGCTTTTACAAGCTAAATCCACAGACTGCAATTTATTGCTGCTTCTTGAAGCTGAAATTAGAAAGAGTATTAATGTGGAAGGAAAATATATTAGCAGAAACACTTGCTGGAGCTGAGAGATCTGCCTTTTGGCTGAGATCAATAAGCAGAAAGCCCAGGGCTGATCTTTATCAGAATATGGAATGAATGCCTAGGAGAATGGATAACAAGTGCTGTCCAGAGATTTCATTCGTTCCCTACAACCATGTGAAAAATGTAGCCACCGGGTCCCACAAAATTATAGACTTCATTTAGATGAAAACTTCGGTTTGCTTTTATTTAACTAGCAATAACAATTTTGAAGCACTAAGGGCTGGAAACTGCTGTTGTAGCTTTCAGCCACAGGTGTAACATGACTTGTCTTCACTGAATGAGATAATTGTTGCAGGGACTTTGTTTTCTGAGGTGTTTATATAGCACGTAACACCCATTTGTTCCCAAGCTTGACAGAGGACAGAATCTGCTTCTCTGGTGCACCAGTTAACTGTAATCCACAGTGATTCCTGGCACATTAAAACTCCACAAATATCTCATTAGAGCAACAAGCAAAGGTCATGCATCCACCACCACATGGATTCTTCAGTGTTAGTCCCAGATAAATAGGTATATATTTTGGCTCCCTTGCAAACCGGCTGAAGAAGGAAAGGTAACCACTGTTAATGGCTTTCTTGCTGGGAGATCCTAGAGGATGAACAGGAGGAGTTGTTCCTCTTCATTAAGGGCTATGTCCTGCTGAGCTCAGAGCCATCCCACACTCACTGATTTGGAAGTCCACGTCCATGTGCAATGTTAGACATGGCAAATGTATTCATTTGGATGTGTCTGTATGACAGGTACAGATTCAGTGGTGTCTGAGTGCATGTCTGAACAGAAGGACTTGGGTTTGGCTTTTTTGTTGTTAACCACATTACAGCCACCCATGTTTCTGCCAGGTATACATTGGCTTTTCATAATATGATTTTTATTACATATATGTGTATCGCACTGAAGTGGCAAGTAAGGCAGAGAAGGTTCACCTGAGGAATCTGCATTATTTATGACATTTAAAATTGAAGGGACTTGCTAGACATGCCTATTCAGTAACAGGCTATTGAAGCCAACAGTTTCTTCTTCAAATATACTGAAGTGCTATACACCTTTCTGCTGTACAGACTTTGCCACAGCTCCTAACAAATAAACCAAGAGCAACTGCAAATGCATTGGGCAAATGAAGTGGAGAGGCATTTTGACATGGCGAGAAAACTTTGCAGAGGGCATTCAGATACAATATTAAATTTATTACCTATTATTTATGTTTATATTATATGTATATATTATGTATTGTTGTATGTATGATATGTATATATTATATATTATTGTATGGTATGTATATATTATATATTATATATTATATAATGTATCTAGAGAGAAAGAATAGATCATGTTTTAGTCATTCAAATAAAATAGTCTGCATACATCCTGAGTACCCACGGTCTTGGAGCATTCAAGTCAAAATCAGTAAGTGACAAAATGAGTAATACAGGATGGCTCAGAGAATTAGGTAATGTCTTCAGAGGAGTGGGTCATTCAAGATTCAAAGTGATTCTAAGCGTTCAAGTGTTCGATGGTGTTTGTACAGACTGAATTAGAAAGATGTGCAATTCACAACGGGCACACGGGAGTGAGGGGAAAAAGAAACAAACCACACCTGACTTAAGCATGTACACAGATCTGTTAGATCAGCTTGCAAAGCACCAGCCTGATCATCTTGTTACATCCTGGGTGATCCTGCTCAGGCAGGGGGGTTGGACTAGATGATCTTCTAGGTCCCTTCCAACCCCTAATATATATGGTTCTATGATTATTATCATAACCACAGAGAACAAGTCTGTTTGGAAACAGTTTCTGGCATGCACGTTCCCTCCGTGGTACCCCAACAAAAAGGGGATCCTGAAGAAACAGTTTTGAGAGAAGGTGATAGTTGACTGCAGATCTTCTGATTTGAATTGCTGAGATCATGGTGACTCAAGGCTGACATCTGATGACTGGCCACATTCATGGAAGCAGCCTGGAAATTTCTGTATAACCTAAGCCTGGCATTGCTGCCTGCTGGTGTAGCTCTGGTGAGCTGCTGTAGCCAAGACACAGGAGTGAAGCCTGGCTTTACAGCCCACAAACCAAGGTCACTGCACATGATCTTTCCTAGTCAGCATGAGGCTCGCTGAGGAGACAATAAGGCAGAAGCTACATTTTCTATAACATATTAGGGGTCAAAACCTTCAAGCTGAGCAGCTCTAGCAAGCACCCAATTTAATTAAAAGGATATATAGAGTGAAATAAAAAGAAATGGTGAAGAAAATATACCCTAGTACAAACCCAGCTCATGATTTAAAACTCTGAGAATAACAGATCATTTCAGCTCTCTCTCTTCAATCACATGGTTTTGCAGTTAGAAAAATATTCTTGGAAAAAAAAAAAAATTGAAAGAAAGCACCTCCAAAAATCAGTGTTTATATGAAAACAAAATAGTTGTTTAACTGAATAATTTATTTGCATTCCAACAGGTGGGTTGTGAGCCGAGTAGTGCTTGCAGGAGCTGAGCCTGTGCAATGCCCTGCCAGTTGGGGATGCTCCCATCTTTTCAGCACCCAATATCATTCTCTCACCCTCTGCATACCTAGTCATTGGAGACTTTCTAGTTTTTTTCAGCATCTCAATTACAAGTTGTAACGATGTATGAAAGAATAATATAACTGCCTACAGAACAACCAGTGAGTAAAAGGCAGTGATCCACAGACAGTGCTAGCTTGTCCTGTTTCAATATTATTTCACTGAAACACTGTCACTGGAGCCCAGCAAATGCTGTGTCCCTTAACAAACATGAAAAAAAATAGCCAGAAAAAAAGGTCCTTCTGGAAAGAATACAGTCACAAGAGAAACTAATAAGTGCATTTTTTTTTATGATGTGACTTTATTTTTAATTCAACACAAATTAAAGGGACACAGAAAATGCATTAGTAAGCTTCAAGTTATATTTCTTGTATATATAAGTGCTGGATTTTAGATCAAAGCTAATTGTTTCTGGTTTTTTTAGAATACTTGAGTGCTTTTTTAGTGGAAGTGCACTAACTCTGATATTTTCTGTAGCAGAGATGAGTAGCACTGCTAAGTGAGTAACAGAAATGCTTTGCTCTGTATTAGAACCTTAAGTAGCAGCTAATTTACAGGCTTTCAGAAAAGTAGGGCAAAAAAATGGAACAAAGTTAATTCAGGGTTTTTTTGCAAGAGTGCAATTTTAATTTTGCTGCCCATCTGGGATTTTTCTCTGCTTTGAAACAGAGTTGTACAAATCAATATGAACTGTTTTATAACTTTTTAATTGTTCTGTCTACCTATACACATACATAACAGAGGAAAAGAAATTGAGTGATCAGTGGTTAATTACAATTACTCTTATGTGTAATATGATTTAATATTTTACAATTATACTGATGCTTATCAGGAAATTCATGTGCACTTAATTTTTTTTTCATGAAAAATAATTCTTAACTGGAGTATATTCTGTAATTTTCTTCTAAGAATAATTTTCATTATTTCACATAATTTCTTATTAAGCTCTGAAGTTTTGGGGACCTACTAATTTGCAACCATATTTAGCTGGGGACGTACAGAATTACTTTTAGCTTTTAGTATATTATAAGATAATTGTTAAAATATTGTAGAAAATGTAATGTCCTTTAACTAATGTGAAGTCAGCAAATGATAGGTATTGAAGTCCATCAATATTGAGAGGTCTTACTACCTCTATGTCTTGATTTGTACTTATATTTTAAAAATTCTTGAAACTGAAGAATATAAAATCCCTTTGAGATGAGAAGTTATTGATGCTTATTGATAGACATTGATGTGGTAATAAAATATTAATATAAACATGTTGAGGTAGACATTGAAATGGGTGGGCCTCAATGCCTAGATACATCAAAAGGGCTCACTATCTCTAGGTCCTTATTCCTAAGAGTATTGAAAAGTTCCTTGAGGTCAAAGTGTTAGGATTCTTATTGAGATTGAAAGATATTGATGCTTATGAATATCAAAAAGTCTTGCTATCTATAGCTCTCTGTTCACTCATATAAAAAGCAGCCTCTAAATTGATAGGTGGAGACACCTATTGAAATAAAAAGATTATAATATCTATCAATAGACATTGTGTTGAAATTGATAGGCAACAGTGACTAATGATAGTGAAAGATGTCACTGTTGAATTATGTCAGTGCTAACAATATCAAAATCAGTCTGAATATTGACAATATACACCAGTTGAGGTAGAAAGTTGTCCTGTGTCCATGCCTACCTTTATTGGACAATACTTCTAGATGTGTTTATCAATGGGAATCCAAACTGGTAGGCATTGATGTCCAAAGATATTGAAATGCATCTCTACTGGTAGGGCATGGTTTCTACTGCTATCAAGAAATTTCTTGAGACAGCTAGATGTAGATGCCTACCTGGGTTCTTGAACAAAAAGTCTAAGATGCTATTTTTGGTGAAAATAATTGCTAACCACCAATCTTTTCATGCTGACCACCTTGAGAGAGGAGTGTAACTGTTAAGAGATGTTTAAGAGAGCATAGGAAAACAGACAAACCAGTATTATGTCCTCAGGCCTTTCACTCCCAGACCTTCCTAGACACCCTGGTGGCTTCTTCCATTGTTCCCCAGCACCCTTTATATTCTTCCTTGCTCCACGTCCCTAGAATAAGTTACCAGTCCTTTGGCAATACGTGCCCAAGTACACACACATGCATACACCATTTACAGTTCTCATCATATCAGTGATTGTTGGCCAGGCTACATCTGTGTTTGGTAGTCCTATTCCAGACTTTGGGAACTGCAGAGAATTAAGAAAAGGTAATTAAATCTTTAAAAGAAACATATATAACAAATCATGGATCTGCAAACAAAATGTCATCCACAAGAGAAAATAAATTAATTTTCAAAGGCAGGGATAACAGACATTTATTTTTTTTTATATATGTTTCTATATAGACATCAGATATCAACATGGGCTGTTTAGCTTGGAGAAGACTGCGGGGGAATGTTATCAATGCTTATAAATATCTAAAGGGCAGGTGTCAAGAGAAAGGGGCCAGACTGTTTTCAGTGGTGCCCTGCAACAGGACAAGGAGCAATGAGCACAAACAGGAATACAGAAAGTTCCATTTGAAAAGGACTAAAAATGTATTTCCTATGATGCTGACAGAGCACTGGAACAGGCTGCTGGGGGAGGCTGTGTTTTCTGGAGATCTTCAAAACCTCCCTAGATGTGACCCTGTGCAACCTGCTTTAGGTGTACCTGCTTTAATAGGGGTGTTGGACTAGATGATCTCCAGAAGTACCTTCCAACCCCTACCAGTCTGTGAATTTGTAGTCTTCACTGATCAGATAAGAAAAAGGTGAAAGAAGAAAAATTTCCTTCTCTGCAGTCAAAACATTAAGAAAGCCAGAAAAATGAAAGAAGGAAGGATTAAAGGCTTCCTTAAAGTAAATGACATATGTAAAGAGCCTGAGACTGGAAAAAAGTCACACAATACAACATATTGGAGAAAAAAAAAATCTTATGAGAAGGACATAATATTCAATAACTATATTTTAATTCTTTTCCACTATTAATGTTATAAAGTTTAGGGAATATACTGATGATTTGATTTCAAGGCAAATAGTAATGCAAAGCATAAAGGGTATAGATTTAGAAAGTTATTTTTATTTCTTTTGTGTATGTCTTTTGTACAGAAAAGGCTTTTTCAGAAATAACATATAAATAAACGAGAAGACTTTATTGCTGCTAAAGCAGGTTTTGTTCTATCATGTAAAGAAATAGGGATACATTTCCAATATGTCCTTTAAATAATTAGAGTTCTGTTTTTCTGTTTCATCTCTTTTTCTGGCCAAAATTATTAATGGATGAATACTGGTTTTGTATAGTTTGTCTGTTATATAAATCTTGAAGGAACATGCTCATAATCCACTCCCTTTTGATTAAAGGCTCAGATTGATATTTTCTCAACCACAGATGACTTAAAAATAATTCAGAGAATTAATGCTTTATTCTCAATTCACAATGTGCCTGGGGAAGAAAATTACCTCTATTGAATGTCAATGGCAAAACTACATTGACCTCAACAGGTCAAGATTTCAGTCTTTGTTCTTTGCCATTTTGCTGATAGAAAAATTCAAATACCTGTATCTTTTGAAACAAGGCCAATCTCAGAAGATCACAAATTTGTGAACATCAAATAAGAAAAGGGAACAATTATGTTTGTTAACTAAGCAAACATTCAGAAAAGGAATCGATGTTTTTGTACATTTCTCATAGCACTTGCCTTTCATTATTAGCTAAAAGTAGCTTTCTTCTATTGTTCTCAATATTTTTGTCTCCTGTGCACCAGGGCTGAAAATCCATACTGACTCTTAGCTCTCAAGGTTATTATCTCAGATCTGGTCAAACTCAGCAGTGACTGAACACTGTCACCATTTGACAGCTGTTTTGGGTCTGTGGGAAACACCAGGGTTCAATGCAGTCCTGGGGAGCTGCTGTCTACATTGCAAAAAGTACAACCAGAAATAACATTAATGAAGAACTCTGGGAGTTTCCAAGCAGCCAAGGACTGAGTAAACTGCAAATGTAGAATTACTCTAGCACCTTGGGGTAGCCCCTTCTGGTCATTGGTGAACCCAGTGTGAAATCTTGTGCTGAACTTCAGAAAGCAGTGAAAGATTTTATTCTCCAAGGAAGCAAGCCCAGTACCTTTCATCTCTACTAGAAATATAGTGACTTGCACACAAAGAAATGGAGGAGAATAATTTCTCATTGTCCTAGCAGTTTGGCCAGGCATTATTTTCCTTTTCAACATGGCCAGTGGGTGTCAGCTGGGAACTCAGCCCTGAGGGTAAATTAACTGAAAAACTCATTTTAGAAAGTAGAACATTAAACTAAGAAAATGCAATTGTAAATCTTTCCCCTGAGCCCTAGAGTAGTCTTCTTGGGGCCAGTGCAGCCTCAGTGTAATGGATGGCTGCACAGCTGCCTGGCAAAAATCACAAACTCTCCCAATTGCATGTGTGCAGAACAGGAGAGCAGCTGCAGCCCAACCAGAAAGCTGCTGACAACACCTCTATAAATATGCAACTGACTTCTCTCCATTTTCGTTGTCTCAGACAACTGCTGAATGATTTTTTGAGTAAATTTCACACTATTCTTCAGACAACTCATTCAGCTCATTTGACTTTCTTTATTCATTCCTTACTAACAGAAGTAGCAGAGATGAACTACTTAATACATACAGCAAAACAAATGTACAAAATGAAATTCTAAAGGAAAGGGGAAAAAAAAAAAATGTTATTGTGTTTCCTTGATCCTGCTGGCAAATCCAGAGAAAGGAGGAGAGTTCTGCCTTTGGGTGATGGTTGAAAGAGGGATTCTCATGACAGAGCAAGTTGTTAATTTCTGCAGTGTGCCATTCACCTGCCTAGGCACACAGCTGAAGACATCACTACCTGTAAAGTTCATCTAGCATTCAATTTCTGTGATTCATTTAAATTTCATCTTGTAACAGCACTCCCCAGACACATTAGCATCACTAGATTAGAATATTTTACATATATATTTGTTATCTTGAGAAAAGAATTAGTATTTTCTAGTCGATGTAATTTACATGAATGTAAGATAACATGAAGGGTTCAATATTTGCACTGAACATATCTGAAGCTAATAACAGCTATGACCTTTACTTATTTGTTATCCCCTAGTGGTAGATTACACTTTCTATTAATAAGAATAAGGAAAGATCCACAGTCCTAGGACTGTGCTCCAACGTAATACCCTTGATAAACGTCACCCAGGTGTCAATTTACTCAGCCACTGTCAACAAGTAGCTCAGCACTGATGCCATAACACTGCAGTTTGTCAAATGTCTGCTCTCCAGGATTCATACCTGTGGAGTGGTGACTGCTGGGAATCCTTATTTACCCACTCCAAGGGGGATGAGCCTATTGCTTAGCTTAATAATATCTGCTGCAGCTGTGACTAACACTTGCCATGCCCAGTGGATACAAGGATCACAGCTTGCATCACCATGTCTGGGTGATACTGTAAAAAAACCCAACCAAACAGACAACAAAACACCACTAACAAAATTGCAAACCCACACAAAGATATCTCTGCACCAAACAAACCAAAAAACCAAACCCAAACCAGCAAGATTGTTACAAAAAGGTAAAGGCTGGATAAAACTCAGGACTCTCTTTCCTTACCATCATCTTCGTTTTGTTCTCTCCCACTTTTTTTTTTCCTGCTGCCTGTGCTGTTCCTGAACTCCTTTCCCTTTTGCCTGTTTGAATCATCTCCCACTCTCATCTTGGAGCTACCAGTTCTACCACTGCTGCCACTGAGGAGTCCAGTGTTTTTCAGTCCCTTGAATACCATGTTCTCTCATAACTTTACCTCAAAGCTGAGGCCCATTCAAGGGTGGGGAGTGCCTCTTCTGACCCTGCCAGCTTCATTGACATACCCTTTCTGAGACATTTTTAACCAAATGCTCCACTGGGGACACACTGGACATGAAAATTATTCTGTGAGACCTATAGGGCTCAGTTATCACAGCCAAATAATCACCACAGGCAGTCAGCAGTATTGATCTGATTCCCCAGGGATTCCTGGGGTAAGGGACCAAAGGGACCTCCCAGAACCACCAGTACAAAATCAATAAAAGGGTTCAGCTCTGGACACCAATCCCGTGCAACTACAGCTGTTGCTTTTTACTCTGGCTGTGGAACAGAGTAAGTAGGGAAATGAGGGGGCCATGTGCTACTTTTAAGTGGTCTGTGAAACCCAGATGAAGAAAGCTAAACTCGTAATTTACCTAGAAGGAATTCTTAAAGTGCTTTCAAAATAACAAAAGCACCAATAGTGCTGGATTGCATCTCTCTGGGATATATGTCCATCATTTTATTTATTTTTAATGGGCTTCGTGTTACAACAGCTCTGTAAACAAAGGTAAGGGTGTCAAGCTGTATCACTTTTGAGGCTGATGCTTGTATTAGAGCCCCTGTGAATGTGACCAGTTCTTTCTTTGCTTTGACAGCCTTGCTGCTATCTTTCCTTCCTATTTTTAGCTCTTTTATTACTATCTTCCAAAGGAGGAAAAACTCACAAATTATCCAAGCACTTAGACATCTTTAGATCTTACAGTTCAATAACAGTTTACTGCCATTTTGGTAAATTGTGCTCAGCAATGAGCCACAGTTAAATGAAATCCTCATTCTAAATGTCTCTAAGATAAGGGTGTAGATTTACTCTCCTCAGAATATATCTTTATTAAATGCACATGTCATTAAAACATAAAAAGATTGGTTCCTAAAGCACACTCTCAAAGATGTCTACATGTATTTTGCTCTCTTCCTCAGGTGACTACCAGATATGCCTAAAGCAAGATTCTGTCCCTGGTAAACACTGGGCAAAGCTTTTTCCTTTTGCACTTACCCTTTTCCCTGCCACTTGTAGGTTTGCTTGGCAAGGGGAGAAGTAAAAACATACAAGCAAAAAAAAGTAACCCAGCCAATAAAACCTCACCCCACTGCTGGAAAAAATCCAGTTGCTTCAAGCTGCATCCATAAATACATGGAACTACTCTGTGCTCAAGCATCCAGCTTGTTTCTAACCCATCAGACTCAGCACCATCATTGCAAAGAGATGGAGACACTTAATAGGAAAGAACTCATTCTCCACTTCATGGTAACATGATAATTTTGACTGTGGTAGAGAAGCTGGGAGAAAAAAGACCATGCAGGTCATACACATATTCAGTGCAGGGAGTGCTGTAGAGGAAATCTACCACAGCCTCTGCTACTAAATTATGTCTTTTGTGTGTATCTGGGCAGTAATCCAAGCACCAGCACACACTAGCTGACCTCCATACGAAGCTGGATGTTCACATTCCTTCTTGTGGGGATAGATAGCTCTCCAGAAGCCTGCCTTTAGCACCACCTTTATCACCTTTAGCATGAGGATGACTCAGCTAAATGCTGGGCTGACCAGCACCACCTTTTTACCATGGATGATCACCACTGGGGAATGCAGGGGAGAATAAAGTGAGATGCATAGATCTGAGATTTGCCTCTCCAACACACTTCTTAACTCACAGCAGCTCAAAAGATGCCACTTGTTTTCCCTTGATGGTTTCCTGAAAGACCCAATGAACTATCTGTGCACAGGACAAGACAAAATGCAAATAAGCTCCATATATATTTCCCAATATCATTAGTTTTGCAACCAATATACTTATATACTTTGAAAAACAACAAAAACCCAAAACAAATCCAAAACCACAAACAAACCAACCAACCAAATCTCAGCAGTCTTTCATTGGTTCCATAGGAAAATAACATATCTTACCATATTCTGAGTTCCTTTTAGCATGGCACTAAGTAAATCCAACTACAAAAAAACACCTCAGTGTGAGAGGTGATGACTGGTGTATTTAACACCTCCAAGGGGAGGGTCCATCCTTACCTGCCTCCATTACCACCATCATCCTCAGCAGCCATCACTGTGGTGAGCTCAGTGCTTTAGGGTAGCTCAGGAGTTAGAGCTGAGTGAGACAATGTGGGCACCAGTGTTTCAGCACTGGCAGTTTGATAAAATCTAATTACAACTGTGACGAACAACTGCTGGGCTGTGTAGTGTTTTGCAAAGTAAAGAACTCCTGACAAAAAGACATCATTTTCACACAAACCAGAAAAATGAAGAGTTGTCTTCCAGATAGCTCTAGCTGACTACAGGGAACACCAAAGTGAGCAGCCTATTTATTATATTCCATCTGACATTATGAGAGCCTGTGTAATGTAATTATCCATAAAAGTCCCAACAGTCTGCCAATTGTTCCTCACAGGTGTACTTGTTTTTAAGACAGCTTTCCTAGAATCCATTACTTACAGCCTTCTGCTTGCCTTTATCTGTTCTCTAAACATTATTAAGAGGAGTTCTTTTGCCATGAATAACTGAATGAAAAATTTTGCAACCACAAAATTCACAGAACTGGAGTGTTGCCCTTGGAAAATGGATACCAGGACAGAGGATTATGATCAGCAATAGACTAAACCAGTAAAGACTCAAAATGGTCCCCATTTAAAGAGGCTTTGTGTTGAAATTTATTAGTACCATGTTAGTGGTTTATGCTATTTTTAGGCTGCCATTTGCTCCTTTTTATGAATTGCAGAATTTAATTCAGGCTAGGAAAAATAGAAAAAAAAAAAAGATGGAAATTTAACAAGAACTCCTGAATGATGTATATCATCTCACTTGTAAAGGTAAATATATATCAACTGCATTGCTGTGGATTTCCTGTGGAAATTATTTGTGAGGTGTTGGCAAATTGTATGTGTTTTGCTATTACTAACATCCTGCCAAGAAAATATATCATAAACTCACTGAAGAAGGGATAGTCAGCTGCTTTTGTAGACAGCTGTAATTAGCCTCTAAGCTTTAGGATATTAGAACATTGCCACAATAAAGAGTAAAGGGTCCTATTGACATATATACAGTGAAATTGGTTACTTGAAATTTACTTGTTTGAATTATATTCTATTCCATGACTTGTTGAATTATAACTTCTTGAATTATATTATATTCCATAACCTACACCATTTCATAATGCTGATGGTAAATTGACAGGGTTTCCACAGACTAATTTCCAGGATCTGAAGTCTTAATTCAGCTTTCCTGCTGGAGAAATAAATGGGTAAATATTTGTTTGTAAACCCATCCTCTTTATGATGACAGATGGCTTCCCTGAAATGGACATTCTGTCATGCTGCCTGAGCATTAAGTGGCTTTATTCTGTTACTGGTATCACCATCTGAAATGTCTCAGTTATGTTGAATGACCCACATGCATGGCATGGATTGGTCCCCTTGAGAAGAAGGAACATGTTTATGTTGTAGATCAGGAAAAGCTTTGGTCTATATTCATAAAGAGATTTGGATAAGATATAAGAGCCAAACATACAGCTGTGTGTGGCTCAGTTTAAATACAAAATCCTTAACTCTCAGGTAAGCTGACTAGAGTTGCCACAGGTTTCTCTACTCCTTACAACAGTTACTTTAGAACCTGATATCAAGTTATGAGTTCATGTGCCTTAATTTTGATGGTTGCACATGCATACATGCAGGCAGGTGGGGACCTGCCTCTATTGCTCTTCTGTGCAGGGCCCAAATCAGGAAAGACCCAAGAAAGAAAGGAGATTATGCATCTGAAATCTTTTCAAGATCTATTGTCTTTAGCAACCCATGTTTTATTTCACTAGGCGTTCTATTTTTCCAGGTCTGTCAGGAGATGTCTGTTCACTTGCTTTGCATTCTGAGAAATTACCCACATTACAAATCCCCAAAGTTTCTAACTGACCACAACAGAGCTCATATACTTGAAAATATATGAAGCTGAAAAAACAGATATAGCCACAGAGACAAAAAATATTGTACTGAAGGTTGTTAACAGGGAAATATGCTGTCAGTCTGAATATCTGCCTGTGTAACAGCAATGGTCAGCAATGGATTCATCATATCTAGTATCTGAAAAGCCATCTTGAAGGAGCTGCTATCTTCTCCTGCCGTGGACAGTAGATGCTGTTATAATATGTAGTATTCTTCCTGGAATATTTATGAAGAGTTTGGGAAGATTGATTTGGCCACTGAGGATAGATATGTGATCATCTGCTGTAATAACAGTAAAAAGAATTAGACTCATTAGGAGTAGAGATTCATAATGATAATAGCAGTGTTTGCTCTTTGAACATGAAGAATCTACTAGGCCCTTAAATCTAAGAATAACTTACACTTCTACATATAAGAAAAACCCTCTTTTTTCCTCAACAAGAGTTTCAGTCAGGAAGGAACTCAAATGTGAGTGCCTCTGTTTACATCTGTATATATATGTGAGTGGGTGATCAATAATTGAGGTATATCCTTTGCTGATCACCATATACAATCAAAAGGTTATGCCATCAAATTTGCAAATATACTTGAGAAACTCTTATTGTCTAAACTAGCATAGATTAAGAAACCTTATGTACAGATCAGGAAAAAAAGTAAGCACTTGCCAAAGAGCCAACACCATTTGTTGCAGAATTGACCCTAACTAGACTTTGGGTTCCCAGGGACAGAGGAGAGATGAAGCAGGCATGGCAAATGTCTTTTCTCCTCCATCTGGGACCAAGGGAGATGAAGCCTGAGCTTCATTTCTTTTCATGCATCCTATTAAGGAAAAATAAATACTGTTCATTAACTTTCTGAAATATGCCCAGAAAGTCTTCCTAAGCAAGGATCACTCACAGTCCTGATGGAGTCACTCAGCCTGGATGAACCCCTGCCTCCTCTACCTTATCCTCTTAGGTGAATCAGCAACACAAGCATTTTTAAACTGGAGTTCTCCGTGCCTTCAGTTAACAGACCTTCACATTTTCCAGGAATGAGTCCGAAGGAAAGGTGCTATAGATCTTAATAGAGCTAAAACCAACATTATATTCTTGAAATTAGAACTTAAATTGCCATTTAAAAAGCTGAACCACCGATATAATTCTCCATAAAATTCTACTGTAGAGCTTGAATAAAATGGCAGAAAAGATTTCCTGTTTAACTGCAGAGAAACTTGCCATAAATGGGTGCAATGGAGTACATTAGGGTCTCTGGAGGCAATTAATTGAGCCCTTCCTCTTCTAGCCTGCATATTCTCTGGTTAAGCCCACACATGCAGCTGAAAGAACAGCCTCTGGAGTACTATCCTGCTCTAAAAATTAATCTCTTCGTGATCACACACTCTGTTATAGCCAGAGCAGCATTCTTGTGAAAAGTGTTGTATATGGGATGTTTAAGAATATGGCTGCAAAAATTATCAGCAAGCAGGTGCCTGCTTAAAATGAGAGAGATGTAAGGAACACATGAGAATGAAAGATTCTTCAAAGACCACTGAACAAACCTCCTCCTTCTAAGGAAACTGCCCACATTAGCAGTTTAAAAGGACCCAAACACGTTTATTTTGGTCACCTTCCTGCGTTGTGTGGTAATTTCCTTCTCAAGAGGCCAGGTGCTGCCTGCAGAGCACAGTCCCACTCATCAGGAGCAAGGCTGACAAAATCTGCCTCTCAGCTTGGCACATTCAGCAGATCTCAGAATTTATATTTGGTGAATCAAGCAGCCATGCTGCCAATCCTCCATGTGTAAAAGCAAGCCTACCCACACTGGTACAGTAGAGCAGAAGAGGTTCTCAGACTTATTTATTGGAAAATCATGTTTATTAAACAACTATGTTTCAAAATGCATCTGCCTTTTTCTTTTTTCCCCATGACCTCCTAAGATTTCTCTGGCACCAAAAATTCCACTGCAACTATAGCCAGTGACACCAACTCAGCCTGAGGTCCAGATACAGACTTTACACCCCTCTGGAGCAATCACTCATAATTTCAGGGCTTTAAGAAATTTCAGTAATTCTCTCCAAAGAACCAAATCTTAGAGAAGTACTGCTCATTCACCACCTGAGATATAGGGATTATACTTTCTATCTTAACTCTCATAAAACAAGTACAAGAGTTGAGGCATTTTTGGCACATAAATCTCAGGTGCTGAAAGCTTATTTTTGTCCTTCTGTCTCTTACAGTTATGTTGGACTTTGTGCCAACTTCCTGTATTTCTGCTACTGTAATGGCACCCTTCAATTTCCCTCAAAAAACCTATACAATTATTATTACACAGACTTTGGAAGTTGAACTCCTTTTGCTGCTTCTTGATCCTTTTCCTAAAGGTCAAGCATCACTTTGCTTGCCAGTCAGTCAGAAATCATATTTAAAATAATTTTTTTTTTAAAGATATAGGCACAACATGTCCTAGACAGATAGTGTCATTTCATAATGCACTTCTATGAATCCTTGTTTTAGAACAAGAGATGGCATGTACTCCTGGTGTATGTTTAACATGAGCTAAATTGTCAGTGGCACTGAGAAATGTGCACAGTGTGATCATGTGCCCCATCTGAAGACTGCAAAGCAGGTGGTCTGGTTCCCAGCTCCTCTCTACTCCTGGGTGAAATGCAGATGAGGGGAGTAGCTCGGCCTGGTGGACATCACTGGCAGCCCTGCCACCACTCCTGTTCTGAGAGACCAGGCTGAATGGCTGCCAAGGCCTGACATTGCTCGTAGGAAGATATATGAAAATGAGGAGGAGGAAGATTCCTTCCTTCTCTGATCATCTTATGCAAGAAGGCGTTTGACATAAAACAATGAAGAAATATTTTATTTACTGGCAGTTTCAAAGCATGAGACAGAACAATCCCTGGCATATCATCACTGGCTTCAGCACACTTCAGCAGAGGTCACACTGTGCCATTAAGAGTTGAAAAAATACAAAACATGCAGTCCTGTTTCCTTCTAGCCCATAAAACCAATCTGAAAGGTTTTCTTTTCTGCCTTCATTTCATCCAACTTCTATCAAGAATATTGAGTTCTGTCTTTGTTTTTACTGAAGGACTGGTGAAGTGGAAAAAGCACTTTCTTTAATTGCAGGGATAAAGGGGTTTAATCTATAATAGAAAGCTAGTACATCACCGTTAGTTTTCATACATTTTAATTCAGTGGGTGCTAACTAAAGAAAACTCAGGATGTTTCAAAAAAAACCCCTTCCTTTCACATTTGCTTAGATTTAGTCTTCATAGTACAAATTATTTAAGTGCTGGTGCTGTACTCAGCACTATCATATCTGAGCTCCTTCAAAAGTAGATAAAAAACCACAATTAACATTTGTACATGTTGTTTGGATTTTATTTTTTTTTTTCAGGGCTGGTGTATGTAGAAGAATGTCTTACTTGCTCCTTTATTTGCTTCAGATATACATCTCTGTTTGAGGGAAGACATGAGAACAGGCTGGAGGAGCTACCCTGGTAGTTCAGCCTGGAGAAGGATCTGGAGAGACCTTATAGCCACTTTCCAGTACCTGAAGGGGGCTACATGAACACTGGAGAGGGGCTGTTTCCAAGGGCCTCTAGTGAAAGGATGAGGGGTAATGGGTTTAAATTAGAGGAGATTTAGACT
>JAOEGS010005432.1:56107-69594 GCA_025447755.1 Corythornis vintsioides
TAGAGGCCCTTGGAAACAGCCCCTCTCCAGTGTTCATGTAGCCCCCTTCAGGTACTGGAAAGTGGCTATAAGGTCTCCCTGGAGCCTGATCTTCTCTTCTCCTCTTCTCTAGGCTGAACAACCCCAGGACATCTGCTCCAGTGCTAAACTGCCTTTCCAGGTCAAAATGTTTTTTTGATGTCTGACCTAAAATTTGCTTTGCTTAGGAGTAAGACCATTGCTCCATTCTTTATTACCAGCAAACACAAATAAAATGTCTTCCATCCCTTTCAGTAAAATTCTCCTGAAGATGAAAATAAGCTGTCTTCAAGTCTTTTCAGGCTTTCAACCTGTTTTGGGGTTGGTTTGGTTTTTTTTCTAGTCAAGAGCCTTCATTTCCAGATCACTAATTCTCTTTGGAGTTTCACCAATCAAGGTATGATGCTGAAGATTATGGTACCTAAGCTGAAGCTTAACAGAACTGATGAACATGACAGAACTACTTCACATTTTACTTGCAGTGCTTTTTTTTTTTATTATTTACCAGTATAATACTTACATTTTCCACCCCCCACAGTTTTGTTGCTTCCCATTCAATTTCCAGTCTACTAGAAGACCTAGATCCTATTCTGCAGAATGACTGTGGAGAAATTAATTTCCTACTTTGTATTTGTGTGGTTCATTATTTCTGTACAATAGTTTAAATGTAGCACTCCACACTTACTTTTAGTGAATTAATTAATTTATTATTTTTCCTTCCTCAGATCATTTCTCCAATTTGTCATGATAATCTTGAGCTTTTATTCTGTACTCCAACGTGTTGCTGCCTCTCCCAGGCTGGTATCACCTCCATGTTTAATAAATTCAATCCATTCCATTACCTTTCTCATTAATGAGACTACTAAAGAGGAAACACCTTGGTGGCACTAGAATAGGGAGCTTCAGTTGAATTTGACAGTGAGTTTTTAATAATTACTTCTTTTCTGTATTATCTTTGTGAAATATGAGGTGCAATATGGAACATGGAGAAACATCTGCCCTCCCTGAGCTGCAGAGCTTCCTGCCTTCCAGGGCTGGGAAGTTGCACACTGTGTAATAGGCAGTTTGTGTTAGTAATTTAACCTCCCTTTACCAAAGCCAGCTTTGCCTGGGAACATGTACACACTTCACTAACCATACACATGTGTATATATTCTTCCTGCTACAGAATTTCTGCCTTTCAACTCCAAAACCACATGTTCCCAAAGCTGAACAAACATGACAGGTGCTCCTATAGATAGCTAAATAGCACTGGCTTTGCATTGAAGCTAATAGGTTTGAGGAAGATCTTTTTTTCTTCCTGATGTGCTGCTTTACAGTGTTTCTCAAGCGTGGCTCACAATGGAACAGGAAGCAGTCACAAGTGGGATGACTCACACTCATGAGCTATTTTCATCTGGCTTCTATCGCTCTGCTAATAATGTTTTCCCTCTGTATTCAGAAGTCTCTTTCAGAGAAAATTAGGTCTGCTGGTGTGAATCCACTGGTGCCATCCCCAGCTGTCAGCATGTCTTCCTGACTGAATCATTCACCTCTTCTTTTTTCCTCAGTTTCTCTACTGTGAATATGAAATTCACCTGAAAATGTGAAACATCCTTTGATTGTTTGTAGATGCAAATTACTGTCATTAATTCTCACTCATATTTACATGGCAATTTTATTCCTAACCTTTTATAGAAGAAAATCTGCTTCTTTCCATTCTCAGACCAGTATGGCATCTGATCACCCAGTGAGATCAGCCAGTACCTATGTCTAAAGTTGGAGTCAACTGATTTCATGACAATTTCCTCCCCACTCTGACACATTTTCCTTGCCTTTCATCTATTTAGCAGCCATGGAAATTAATTTAGCAAGTGCAAGACAATGGGTAGTCAATCCCTTTTTGGACAGGTTGGGGCTGACAACTCGGTGAAAGAATTCAGCTGCTGCAAATATGCCAGAGGCAACAGAAGATTTTTCTTCTCCATCTCCTAAATATTTCTGAAATGACATCCTGTGTGGGTGTGTGTCCATGAAGGTCTCCACAAACCTGCCCAAGTCCAACATTTGTCTCCATTAAGTCATGTGCAAAGATAAGGGCATTCCTGTAGTCAACAAGACGGCACATTGTATTTTAAAATGAAGGATTTGCAGGGGTGGCAGCTCATTTGCATGCAAGCAATGTGAATGTAGCAGAGGAGGTGTTGTAAATCACCAAAGAGCTACTTGACAGTGCCACTCTCTGAGTCTGGTTCAGAATTATTAATTAGAGCAGGCTGAGGATGGTTTGTTTGCATATCAGTTGAGCTAAGCCATGTTGGAATCACTGTAAATAATAAAACAGGCTGATTAGGCCTAGTCATTAATTAAGTGTCTTCACTGTGAATAAACAGTGAAATCTTTCGGTGTGCCAGGGACCCCTATGACACTGTGATAAATATGCAGTCACAAAATCTCCTAGAACGTCGTTTGACATCTTCATCTATTAAATTGCTGCTTTCTCCCTTGGTGACAATGGGTTCAAATCCCACAGTGGGTGATACATCTGGCTAATTTTGTTTGTTAATATATATTACTTTGGATGTCTCAAATAACCAGGGATGAAAACCTGCTAGAAAAAAAAAAAGGATAAAAAAACTTGTTAATACTAAAAACTTCAGAGTTGAGTCATCTGTACGAGTGGCTTTTTATTGGTATAACAATGCAGGAGATTATAAATAAAATCTGGGGGTTTTTATTATAAAGATGTAAAAGTCAGCTATTATTTATTTGACTAAACCAGTATACATTTAAAGCCTAATTAACTAATCCCAGAGGTTGGTGCTTGAATAGTTGTTTCTTGTTCTAACTTTTGCTGCCCCTCCGTATGGAGTAAGGCAAAATTAAGAGATCATTTTTACAAATTATACTTTTTCAAACTAAAGACAATATCAAAGACAATTAAATTGCATGTCCCAAGGCATGAATTGATCATGGTAGGTGATCAACAAGGAAATTTTCTCCCCTTATGCACTGCTGAACAATTGGTGAGGTGCAACATGGGGACCTTTCATCTTCTGAAGATTTGAATATTGGCAACTTTTGCAGTCAGGATATTAGACTGTTAGACAGATCAATGTGCTGAGCAGACAGTAATGTTCTGTTTCCTTCTGTAACATACAGTACTGCAAGTCATGCATGAGCATTGTCTTCTGGAAAATAAAGTTATCAGCTCATCAATGGGGCAGAGATCCATTCCATTCCCGTGAAAGCTGATGTCATTATCTCTAAATATTCCCTCTCTGCAGCATTCTCTCTGCACTCTGCCACAGCAAGGAGGGCCAGAACAGCCCTATTTAGAAAAAAATAAATGAAAAGGGTGAAGCCATCATTTTGGTATTCTGATACTTTTAACAGCCAATTTAAAGGTGCTGAGATAATTACAATGCTGAGCATGAACATTTGAATAGGTGAGAGACAGATGACTTGAGATCAATCTTTTGATCTCAAGATTTTCTAAGTATTTAAGTGCTATGCAACAATTAAAGGTATTTCTGAGTATGCACTAAATGGCTTTATTCTGACAAGCTCTCCTGTTCTTTTATACATAATAGAGGATAAGAATGCCATTGAACTTAGAACAGCTTTTAGGAAGGTAGTGCTCAGCAGACTGACCATTTGATGCTGAAAGCCTTGTGTAGTGGTAAACAATCAGCCAGGTGGCAGGAGGTCACTGAAGTCACCGTTGTAGCAAGTAGCAACTTCCTAAATACTCAGGTTTACCTGGATGTGATCAGGTCTCAGAAGGAAATTAATACAGTGATATAAATACATTTAGAACAGCTAGATTAAATCCTGCTAAGTACAGACAAAGAAACATAATCCACAGCAGTTCTTCAAGGAGGACAGAAATGACCATGAGGTTTGATTACTTATTTTGAAATTCCACCATCAATGTTCATAATTACTCTCTGGCATTGTCATCTTCATGCTCCAGAGAGACTCTGACAGGTAGCCATTGGCAGCATTCCTCTCTCAGCAGCAATTTCAGCAAGGTAGCATGGGAAAGGCACGTAAAATGTGTGAGGGGAGCTGGCTCGTGCAGAGATTTGTAGTGATACTCAGTATGCTGATGTCACCCAGCTGGCACAAGGGAAGGAATTAGCCAATGTCTAGACACACTTGAGACTTGCAGGGGAGCTGGCTATTTGCAAATGAGCCTAGAAGAGACCAGGGCAACCTTGGTGGGCTGAGCAGAGGCAGGGAGAAGTCCTGACAGAGTTTCCGTCCCTGCTGCTCTCTGCGGGAGCGTAACTGCTGTTGACGAGGCAGATGCAGAATTTAGGTGTGTGTTGAAAGTCTGGGCTTCTACTTCTGGCCACAGTCCAATAAACCAATTTGAGTTTCTGTGTGAGGAGGAGACACAGTTCTTCTCTTTTCTGTTAGACTTTCCTATTACTATCTGCACCTCTGTTGCCTAGAGATACAGCTGCCATAATTCTGCCTGATAACACACTGTGGAATCTACTGTTGCTTTTATCCTTGGTTTCAACAGCCTGAGGGATCCTGTGCCCCCAGCTGTGATTAACTGATCCCTTTGGGCTGGAGCTCCTTTGCTATAAAATCAGGGAATTGCTGAAGGAGTAGGAATCCTTGAGTTTGGTATTTATTCTCCTTCAAACTCCTTTGGGACTGCAGGAGTTTTAAGTTACTAAGCCTATGGCCATATCACAAAACATGTCCTTTTTTTTCTTCTAGCTTTTGCAGAACAAATAGCCCGAGAGCTGGAGAGGTTGGAGTTTATTTTATTGTCTCCTTATCTTTCCAATATGTTTTGTCAGGTGGGATGAGCAGTCCTTTTGTTTGTGGCTGGAAATGTGCATTCCACACAGAATAGACAATGACCCCCAAAGAACCTTTTGCAGAACTAAAGAAATATGTAATTTAGAAAGCTTCTCCTTCCCCATATAGCTCAGGTAAGTCATGTTTCAGCTCTCATTAAATCTGATGGAAAGCCTCCTAGGTGCTTCAATAGTGTGAAATCAGGGCTATTAATTACTCTGCTTCCTACATTCCGGGGATACATACAAATGCTGCACAGTCATCACAAAATATATCTGAGATGGCTGTGAGAGCTCATGATAACTTTATTTTGGTTGATGGAACAAAATGGCATTGCAGAGAAATTTCAAGGTAAGTCTTGCACACTACCACAGCAATTAGTATTGAACCACTTCAGCTTGATCCTTTTTCATATAAAATCAAGACCTTCCACTGGTGTCTCAGAATTCAGCACTGCCAAGTTACTCATGCACTTCTCCTGTACACTAAACAAATGGTCTGGAGTTTTCTTTTCATATACAGTCAAGACTTCCAAGAAAATAAGAAAGTGCCATGGACTTCCTTAGTAACTGCCTCTGGGAAAGGAGAGCAGAGAACTGTGTCCTGCTTTATGTAACAGACCACACATTTGGCACTCAACAAAAGGAAAACGTGCACTGCTCTGCTGAAAACTCCACAAAAAGTGTAGAATTTACTTTGTTCTCTAGACCAGCTTCTCCTCCTCTTCCAAGCTCTGTCTTTTTTAACAGAAAAGGTTTCTGACTGTGAGAATAGCCTTCCCAATGCAAATGACACACAGTTTTGTTCAATTCACAGACAAGTAGACAGGGAAAAAAAAAAAAAAAAAAAAAAGAGCTCGGAGAGCCAGATCCAAATCTCTGAAGTAACACTGAGACCCTTCTGACTTTGGTGGTCTTTGAATCAAACTCTGAAGAAAGTTTTAATGTTCCATAATTGCCTTAACAGAGAATATTTTTTTCTGATGCCTAACAACCATTTATACACCTCAAACCAATTAAAAAAAAAAAGACAGAGTGGCCTATTAATTGCATCCATCAGATGTGCCCATCTAGTGTGGCTGGAACATCCTTTTAAATAGATATTGCAAGGGAAGCTGTTCCTAGAACAAATGCTTATTCTAGCAGCAGTAGTAAGTAGGACAACCAGGACATCTGAGTCTGGTGGTGTTGTCTTTGACAAGAACCCCTAGAAAAAGGGAAAAAAAGCCCCCACAAACAACAAACACACACACACACAAAAAAAAACCCCAAAAAAACCTAACCAACCAATGACAACACAACCAACCAACCCAGTAAACAACAACAATTTAAAAAATCCCCAACCAATGACAACATAAAGCACTTCTTTAAGATTCTCCTGAAGAAACAACTAAGGCCAATTAACTTAGCATTCAGCTATCTCTTTGCTTTATGGTATCTGTACATTGGTTGATTTTGCTCATATCTACTAGCTTACATTTTTCTAAAACAAATCTCACTTTTTCTCTTGGTCATGTTTCTAATCTCTAGTCCCTTTTTTAGTAGTTATCTCTCCTCGCTGGTGCCTCCCAGTTTATTACCATCTGCACATTTTGTTAATGCATTTAATTGACTCCCTCTCCTATCACATAAAAGAGAGTCATAAATTAGACCCCAACTCTTTAGAGGATCAAGGTGTAAGATTGGTCCTAAAACATCACTGCTGTTGTGCTTTAGTCATCTCCCTTCAGACTGAGCCTTCCAGGTAATACTACTTACTCTTGTCTGGACACCTCAGTAGTTTTTCAAACACATGATGCATCTATGAACAAGCCATCTGAATTAATTTTGAGATGAGTGTACTCTGTACTGCTTAACTCCTCCCTAATGTGGAGAGTAGTGCCTAAACTCCCTGAGGCCCTAACAGGAAAGCAATCTCACAGGATTTTAGGGCTTTTTTACACTGTGGACACTTGAGAACACTAGATGCAAATTAGCCTGAAAGATCCTGGTCTGCCTAACTTCCTTCACATGCTCTGAGGTGCCTATTCTGGAGGAGTGTTGCTCTCTCAAAGGTTTGTTACAGCCCAGGTGGAGGAAGTAGGGGCACCTCCCTGTCAGTGTCCCTGACAGCTTGGCAAGGTTTTTGCACTTTTACCACCACACCACTGGTGTAATTCTAGTGTTATAGTATGCCCAAAATATTAACTTGGATTTATCCCTGGGAAAGACCCATGGAGAGACTGAATCTGTGTATTGAAAGTGAACCTTACATGGTAGGCCAGGTGATATCCTAAGTCCTCATTCTTAGACTGAACTCCATCCAAGCAAGAATATGAAGCATGCGTGCAAAAGGCATTTTTTAGGGCATTTTAAAATGGGGACAGTTTGAGCTTTCATCATCTGCTCCTTACAGTGTGCATGCAATTTCATCAACCCATTACTGGCCACCAGAAGCAGCTGCCAGTCTGGAGTGAGGAAATGGTATTCACATTCTGGTATCCCTTCAGCTGGAAATCCTAACTCCTAACCTGAACATCTAAACCATCATGTAGCACCATATACTCACCACCAGGTTTAAACTTCACTAAAAACATTGTGTTCTACAGTTTGGAATTATTTCTGGTTCAGAGCTGACTTCTTAGTTTGATTTCTCTAAAAAGATTTTAGCAACTAAATCAAAATGTATACTTTCAAAATCAAGACAATTACATCAGTATTATTTTTCTGAATAGGAGACATTCAAAAATTGAAAGTATTTTAATGTCTAGGTGTGAATTGGATAAAATCTATATTTTAGAAATTTTACCAGTTCTTGAGGGTTTTCTATTCACTTTTATTTTTATTAACTACTCCTTATGCTTTGTTCAGGATATGAATCCCCTTGAAAGGCCCTTTAATCTAGGTCCCAAATGCAGATTACATTCTTTGAAAGATGTCTATCTGTATGATCATCTGATATATGCCTGCATCTACAAGTGTATGTCTGTGTCTGTGAATAATTATGTCTGGAACCAGTGGCCTCAGAAACAATAGGAAGGCATCACTACATTTAGAAAAATATGAAAACTTTATCTGAAGTCACAGTGAGGGGGAGACACAATCTGTTTTATAGTACACTTGCAAAAATATTTATGCCATAGTATAAATATCATAAAACAGTCTAGTATAAATATAACATTTTGCAAAAAGCCCAGTGAATTAAACAAAGCTCATTTCTGACTAACAGTAAGCAGTAAAATAATATGTGCATTCTGGGTGCTGGAAAAAGAAATTAAGCACGTTTGGAAAATCCAACAGCAAGAAACAAGCCATTATGATTTTTCTAACAAGCTTCTCTGAGTCTCTGTGATCTGGTGATTTTACTGAAATGTGTATATTATGAGGTAGCCTTATGAAGGAATATGAATTAGAATTTTATATTAAAAAAGGGCCAGCTTAATGTGTACTTACTCTGACTCAAAGCTACCTCTAGGGAGTTGCTCTCAAGACTCTCAAGGGACTGGACAAACGTTATAAGTTATGCCTCTGGAGGATGTGAAGATCCCCCTTCTTCCCTGGAGAACATTTCATATCTTCAGAGCAGTAGATGTCAAAGACTAGAATTTTAAAGACATTCAGATGTCAAATCCACTGATTTCCAGAGAAGTTGGTTGTCAAAGTGCCTGGAAATGCACAATGTGAGGGTTTTCTTCAGGAAAATTTACCAGGGGTGCTGAAAGAGAGATACTTCCAAAATATGGCAGCATTTATGCAGTGACTTTAACATACACACCCCTGCATGGCCTGTATACTGAATAAGTGCATGTATTGCTGATGCTGAATATAGCTTGAATAACAGTATTCAGGGTAGCATTGTACTATGAAGATACCTTATAGGTTGGCCTTTCTGAAGTGCAGGGTAGCAATCCTGCTCGTGGCCCTGTGCCTTCTGCCTATAATTCTGAACTCCATCATCTCGTGGTCACTACAGCCAAGGGTGCCTCCCACCTTCACACCCTCAACCAGTCCCTCTTTGTCAGTACAAACAAAGCTCATTAAGTTCTTCTGTGCCCAGCTCTCCAGTCTGTCCAAGTCTCACTGAATGGCCACACAGCCTTCAGGTGGATCAGCCAAACCTCCCAGCATCGTGTCATCAGCAAACTTGCTGAGCAGACTCCATTCCATCATCAGTGCCATTGCTAAAGATGTTGAACAGGACCAGAGCCAGCACTGATCCCTGGGGGACTCCACTGGTTACAGTTCTCTAGCTGGACTTGGCACCATTGACTGCCACTCTTTGGACTCTATCATCCAACCAGTTCTTAATCCATCTCCACTCTCTGCTCATCTATCCCACACTTCCTGAGCTTCTTTACAAGGATGTTATGGGTAACAGTGTCAAAAGCCTTGCTAAGGTCAAGATAGACCCATCCACTGGGCTCCCTGCATCTATCCATTCAGTTACATCATCACAGAAGGCTGTCACATTAGTCAAGCATGGCTTCCCCTTGGTAAATCCATGCTGTGTACTTCTGATAAACTTCTCATCCATGTGCCTAAAAATAACCTCCAGAATGAGCTGCTCAATTGCTTTTCCACAGAGGGAGGTGAGGCTGACTGCTCTATGGTTTTCTGGAACCTCTTGCTTGTCCTTTTTGAAGACTGGAGTGACACTGGCTTTTCTCCAGTCCTCTGGCACCTCCTCCTGTTTGCCACAATTTTGCAAAAATTATAGAGAGTGGCAGGGTGACACCAGCCAGTTCTCTCAGCACTCTTGGGTGCAAGTGATCTCCAGAACTTATTTGCATGAGAAGAACAGGCAATTCTGAGTCTTGCCCTGAGGCCCTGGCTTGCCAAGGCTGAGTTCACATCCTGGGTATGTATCCAATGCAATAATTAGCCCACCTGCAGTCCTGTCCAACATTTTGATGCATCTTGGAAGGCAACCTTGGAATCCTCTTTCTACCTGACACAAACCTGACAAAAAGGTTTATCTTTATAATGCAGAATCTTACTGAGCTTTCAGCAAACAGCAAAACATTGAAATAAATTAAAATGACAGTCAAGTTAAAATTTAATCCTAGCATTATCATGAAGGTCACTCAGCACCAATTTCTGTGTGTAAGCAGAAATAAGATTGTCTTGGGCATGATCCTCCAAGGTGCCATGCCCATCTTTAAGATTCTAGACTCCTTCTGTCCATGTTGAAGAAGTTCAGCGCCTTGAATAATGGCACCAGTATGTAGTAAACAATAATCTAGCCAGCAACAGTAGAGCTTACAAATGTTTTGAAAGGCAACAGAGAGTGAGCATGAACCAGAAATCATTTTAGTCACTGATTTCTCAAAACCCAGTAAGGGTTTGAATAAGCTCCAGATGGAAATACTATTATAAAAAACAAAACAACACAATATTAAAGACTGATCATTTTTTTAACTAGGCATATTTGCTCTGCTATTTGCATAAGGTAAATCCTAACCTACAGGTGGAAGGGGGAGAAGGAGGATTTGCAGGGGGCACAAGTCAGAAAAAGACTTTCCAGAATTGCACAAGACCTTCAGTTGAGCACTCACCTTTGCACTTTGTTAAATGCTACAAAATGTTTTTCTTTCAATGAGAGACTTAGTGACACCATTTCTTTCCACATTAATGGCAAATAAAGCCTTTCTATTTCAGTATAATGAATTTGATTACACAGCTCTAGACCTTGACTCATAAACTTCATTAACACTGAGCAGCCAAAGAAGGAAAGAGATTTCTAAGGAAGGATACCTTTTTAAATATCATGCCACTGGAAAATTTTAAACTTCTTAGACAGTCATCTGAAATGCTGTTTATACTCTGTGTGATGCACATATACTTGTTTTACTGACTATTTAATGTCACGGGTAATCAGCAATAAAACATTAAAATTATGGTTCAGGAGCTGGAAGACAAAAAAAAAAAAAGATTTTATATCATTTTTATCACCCTGATATACTTATCTACATAAATATTTGGAGATCCTGCACAGGAAATGTCAAAATAGAGCTGTTAAAGCAAAAAAAATAAAAGTGTAGTGCTCATGATATATCTACAACTATCTCACCTTTCTGACCAGCTATTAAGAACTGACCCATTCATCAACATTAGAAATACAAATATAAATAATGAGAGGTTTCCACAGTAAAACCCAAATGAAGTAAATTCCCTTTAAGATGTAATTTGTATTTAATGGCTTGTCCATGAAATAAACAAAGCATATTAAAAAAAAAAAAAGTTTAATGATGCACAGTGAAGAAAATGTATGATGTGACAAGAACTCTTTAATTTTAACAGGCTTCTGTCTATATTTACTGCAACATGTCAGAAAAGCTGAGCTCATCATGCTACTTTTTCAGTAACATTGTGAAACAGAATTTTAACTGGAACAATCAATTTTGATTGCTGTTCCCCACTGCTTCATACTGGAGGGGAAAATATGTTTTGGTGGTGAAAATTACTTTGCAATCTTTCCTTCTGCTTTGCAGAGTGATCTGTGTCTCTTTTCTTCTTGCATGCTGAAAAGGAGTTCATCCTGCTTTTATTGGTTCAGGTGTAAATCCCTATTTCCCCAGAGCAATTAAAGAAAAGAAGAATTTGGCCTGAATTGGGAAGATAAATATCTTTCTCTTCTAACACCAGTGTTAGGTATTTGTACTAGCTTGGCTTAATACTACACTCTGATGCTATCTTTAAAGTGAAATGAAACTGGTTTCTTCTTTCACCTCTGCACTATGTCACATCAATTTTCATAGTGCAAATTTTTTTTTCTTTTATTTTTTTTGGTACTCTGAAGCATAATTCAAACCTACTCAGATTTCTGACTTTGCTGTAAATTAATCTTGCTGATGCATGTCTGGCACTTGAACTAAGCTGTATCTTCCACTTCTTCAGTAGCCTGCATGACATCAAAATGCTACTCATACTGCACACTGCTGTTTCTTATCTAGATTATGTTGATATAAAGAAGACTAGAGGAAAAGGTAAAATGCCAAAAAGACACTCTGTGGTGTTTTCATAGCACGTTCCTATCCTCCCCCAGCTCAGAAATCCATCTACAAGAGCTCTGAGCTGTCATGGTCTGTGAATATAGGTGACAAGAAAATCTATTTGTCTTGGCTGAAATGACAGTTTAAAATTCTAGCACCTTTATAATAGAAATGCTCTTACAGATATTACAGATCTGATTTTCCTCTTAGTTACCTGAGTACAAATCAGGATTATTTCCTTGAAATTGCACCAGCTGAAAGCAGAATCAGGCCCATTCCTAAATGTGCTGCTCTAGTGAAAAAAGTTGTCTTCAGTTACATTTCCAAGCATTAAATACTGTAGTTTACATAGAGAACAGAAACAAGCTCCTGTATTGTCTGGTTTCCCTTATTGCCAGGACAATTGATCTATAGGAACTTCACCAATATACACATTTCTGAGTCAAAGCAATGCTAGTGTGGTCAGGTCATTAAACTGATTTCAGTGTTAGTCTTCTCTGAATAAAAAGACCAGTCTCCATCTCTCTGAAAGCAACACAGCAGTTAAGGAAGATTGTATCAGTGTAGGAAAGACCTTCATGAGCACCTTAATGCTGTTTTAACTACTAGATCCCTGTTCTACAGTACTCCTAGAAGATATTTGTTTTAGGGAGGGTATTTGCAGGAATTAACTTGTACTCCATTTAGTTCTAAGGTATCCACCGTAAGTGGAATAAGAGGAAATATATAAATTTTCCATAAGAGGAAATATATGTCTGAAATATTAAAACCAGTAATAACTATTTTTAAAATTGCTGTAGGGTTGTGGGAAGATAAAAGAGAGAGATGTCAGTACTGACATCTTTATTTTATCTTTTTATTATTTATTATTTTTTGTATTTTTCTTCTTTTTAATAGTTCTCAAAAAACTTTCCCTTATGGTGAACTTTCTAGAGGAAAAAAAAAATAAGGTATTTGTGCTCCCTTTTTATATAGATACAAGTAACTATGAAAAATAAGTCAAATGTCAGCCTTGACACTTGGAGCTATGGCTCTGCATTCATCTTGAGTTTGACATTTTTTTCTCCCTTCTTCCTTAAAATTTGTTTCATCTGAAGTGTTATCCCCCTCAGCTGCTCAAGTGGGAGATCAGTTACCCAGCTTCAACTTCTCTGCTGTAATCCCTCTATTTAAAGGTGAGATAATCAGCTTTTGTTTGGTTGACTTGGATCTAAGACAATCTCTGGACTAAAGACAAAGAAGAGCCTACATGGAGAGAATGCAGAGTCTCTGTTTGCCTGCAGAGAAAGGAGGTGGCCTTTTATGCTCCTTCCAGCACCGAAAATTCTCATGCCCTGCAAACCCCAGCAGTATAACCTAAAGCATTACCCAGACACAAACATTCCTGTTAGTGAGTGAATATTGTTTGGAAAGCAGGCTCAGGAACATGCCAGAATATTTGGAATGGGTCATCATTCCAAGAGAGGAAGAATACACATGTTGTTCATCAAGGGATGGCACACAGTGTTGCTGCTTGAGGAGCTACCTTTTCAACTCCTGCTGACTGTCACTTTTCTTTTAGGATTAATGTGTTTTGGAGAAGAGAGATAACTTTCTTTTCTCTTTTCTCTTTTACTTTTTCCCTTTTCTCTCTTCTCTTCTCTTCTCTTCTCTTCTCTTCTCTTCTCTTCTCTTCTCTTCTCTTCTCTTCTCTTCTCTT
>JAOEGS010005433.1:0-38698 GCA_025447755.1 Corythornis vintsioides
GCAACTTGAAGCCATTGCCCCTCATCCTGTCATCTTTAACTAACATCTTACCCCTAAGTAGTTGGTTTGTTCTCAGTCTTCATTAAGAGAGCACTTTTCAGAATTCAGCTGTGTGTACCAGTTCCTTTAGAGCCAAGGTAGAGCTTTCTTCATCTGCTGCTTCCACCAGGGGTACCTGATTGGTGATGCTAGTTACTGCTGTCTCTGGACTTCAGCTCAAGAGAGAATAAAGATAATCCTGTGCTAGGTTAGAGAAGGAGAAAGACTAAAAGAAAGCAAGCAGAGTCACTACTGGGTGAGGCATCCACTGCCACTGTATTGTGCTGCTTCATGGCATGTTTAGCTCTTGCTTCTGAGTACAATGAAAGAACATGGTTCTATCTTAAACAGTGCTGTCCTCCTAGTATCAACCTCTCAATGACCCCAAGGTTAGTGTGTAGTGTTGTTAAAAGAAAGTCAGACTCTTTCTCCCTGGAGGTTTGAATGAACTAATGGAGTGCTGGCTTGTAACAAGTGGAAAAAAAGGGAAAATGAAGAAGCTTGAAGGCTCTTGACTTTTGCTTGCTCTGTAGAATTCACTTACTTAAAAATTGATAAGCAAAACCAGTTTTACTCTTGCTTTTCTGACAGAACAAGTGAAGTTTTGCAATCACTCATTTTTAGCACATAGAAAACTGTTTTGTTTTGAAAGCAAAGTTGAGGAAAGATATCTAGTACCTCATGATTAGAATCTAGTGGATTATCTTTAATACATAGTAAATAAGGCCATTCCCTTTCTGAGCCTTGTCCAGTATAATCTTAAAACCTTTTTTCATCACATTATATGCAATATGGTGTCTGACTGTAACTCTGATTATTGGCAAAGAAACTCTTGCAATGTCTGCACATGACATGAAATAATTTTTTCTAATGCATGATTTGCTGACTTTGGGCAAAAGCCTATTTTATTCTTCCTTGCCAAGGAACTCTGAGACAGGCAAGTGCACTCCCTTCTCTTCTGCAGAGAAGAGAAGACATTTCTGGAGCCCGTACAAAGTGATTCATGGCCTGATGCAGTCCCTGTAGGCCAGAACGCCCAAAGATGCAGACGCTCTCTTCCTCCTCTGTTTTCCTCTGAAGTGAGAACACAGCAGTAACTCTGACAACTAGTCTCTGGCTGCTGAGTAACCAAGCTGTAGTTTAAGGTGGGGAGCATTTTCCCTTTTGCACTTAACAGAGTACTGTGTATTCAGGCTAGATATTAGTATTTGCTTATGTAAATATGACACTATCTATTTGCATCCTCCATCTGAGTCCCATATCTCTCTATATTCATATCTCCCAAGGAGAGAAGATAATCTTTAAGCTTCTGTAATATTAAATATCCCTGCCCTAATCTGAATGCACAGAAGTAGAGTGCAATGAAATAGAGCTACTTTCTTTGTTTTAATTTATTGTTTCTTGGAAAATAATTCTGCCTACATTCAGTAGTAATGAAAGGATAGTATCAATGATCAGAGGGCACCAAAACTGTTGAGAGTTGTTCATAATGCCTGGGATGATCATGTAGAGATAGGAAGGGCTAGTAGAGGGCTTGGTTCCCTACACTGAACGGTTCTGGGTTACACCTGTATCCTGCATCAAGCTGGTGATATCCTAGGATAAGTGCATTTAACAAGTAGCATGACTTAATGGATTGAGTTACTTGAGGTTGGGTGATGTATTGAAATTCTGTACGAAAAGATTTTTAAAAGAAAGTAGTAACATAAAGTTTAATAATCCCCTCAGTAGCTACTTAAACACACTCAATAGCTCAAATTTCTTTATCATTTTGCCACTGTCTAAAAGGGAGCTTTTGAAGCACAGGCAGGTTACAGTCAGTATTTTCAAGTTTAACAGTTGGAGCTTTTGGGGGTTTTTCCACTTCTGTGGTGAAGAGCATTGGCACTTTTGCAGTGGATAGTCATTACAAAACTAACTGTCACAGCATTGTTAAATGTGACCTGAGGATCCCATAGCACTTCTCATGAATTAAGGTGGGATGCCTTGTTGATGTCTGTACTTTATCAGGAAGCTCTAGTCAGTACACCTAACAAACGTATGCGTGCTCATCCCACATGGAAGAACTACACCCTAAACTCCATGGATTGTTGCATGTGGCTTACAAGTAGATGCTGACACTACAAGCAGGTGCTGACACTATAGACATCTGAAATTAGGTGAGATGAATCTTTGACTGGGCTCGTGCTTGCTGGCTTGCAGCACTGCTCTTTGTGTGGCAGTTGGTAATGGTACTTCTCTCTGCTTCCCACTTGACTCTTCATGGGAAGTGTGAGACCCATTTTTGGTTGGTTGCGGTTTATTTTGGGATTGGGGTTTTTTTTTTGCCTTTTTTTTTTGCTTTATTTTATTCTAGAGCAGGTAGCACTACAGTGGTTGATAAGTAACTGATCCTTGGTTATAATACTGTGGCATAAAAATGATTTGGGGTTTCTCAAGTATTTTAGAGGTGAGGTCTCTATATGGACATTGGACTGTGGATAACTTTTAAGACACACAAGATTTGTGTCCTAGTTGATGAAAGTATTTCCTTATGCTTAATCAGTACTGGATACCTATCATGCAACCTTCCCTAAAGAACATGCTAGAATGACAGAAGATTCAAGTCTTCATCTGTGATGCGAAACCATCAACCACAAGAGCTCCATTATGATTTCAAAATGTTCCCCCTGCCTCCAGTTCCAGCTTACAAAAGTGTTTCCAATTTTGCATAGTTGGCTCTCTGCATGTATGCTTACAGTCTGTACAGAAATGCACTAAAATGAGTTGCCCTACCTGGGAAGGCTTTATATTGTATAGAAAATGTGGCACTAGGTACTGCTCTTCATGTGCACAGGAGAGTTAACAAGTGTCGATCTCGTTTACAGAAATGATGGCGCTTTGCAATTTTCTATAATATATTGCAATATATTTAAATGTCCTATTTGACATGTGAAATGAAATTAAGTTAATGCATTGTTATGTATTTGAAGTATGAGGAAGACGATTCACTGACGACCAGCAAGGTTTTTAGAAGGTGTCCAGTATGTAGCCGTCTGCGTGATCTGTCTGGTGTTTGTGATGTTAAAGGAAGCAACAATACTATCACTGTTTAGAATGAAGAGTTTCTTTTGGATGATGCAATAGCTTACAGTGTGTTTCCTTTGTAGCTGCCCAATGTGGTGAAGGGGAAGCAATTCTTGAAAAAGTTCAAGATAACTGGTTAACTGTGAATGGGCCTAATCTTTCGTGAAACCAAGAAAATTTTTGGACACACACAGGACTTGAATACTCAAAAGGATTGGAACTTAGTGTTGTGCCAAAGTTAAACTACTGCAGTTGGCAGAAGTTCTGCACTGTAAATAGAAGACTGATTAAAAGACAGCTTGTAATAAAAAAAAAAATCAAATTTTAATACAGTACATTTTTATTCTGATACATGATGGAAACATTCTGGTTTAGACCTTTTTTGAAGAGGCTTCAGTGACCACTATATTTTGTCCTCTTATATTTTGTTCGGCCTAATTCTATATGTTCTAGTAAGATGGGCTTTATTGCCTGTGTTCTTTGATATGTGATTAAGCTTATAGCTTTGAGTGACCAAACATTTTACAGAGTAAAAGTTCTTAGAAACAGTATAATGTAACTGATATTTCTGTCTCTTATTTATCAGGCTCTGCACAAACTTGGAAAGTTGTGCTGGACTTGTACAACTCATATATGGGAACGCAGCATACTTTTGGATATTGCCAACCTAAGCCTTTGTGGCAGTAAGGATCTTGTCTTTGGATTTATTTTTGATATTTTTTTGAGGCAAAGAGACAAATGGATGCTGCTGTAAAATATTTGTAATATTGCCATTATTGCTTTCTGTAGCAATTACTGCTTTTGCTTCAACAGATAAAGAAAATAAATCAGAGATAGAAAAATCCTAAAAGACTCTGGTAGAAGAAAGGATCATGTGGGAACTTCTGAAAATAAACTTTGTACCAAAAATTTGCAAACAGAAATAATGGAATAAATGTCTCCTTACTGAGTGTGTGTGGTTTTAAGAGGTGATGGGGGAAGCCAGGAACCTTGTCTGTATGAAAATATCACAAACCAGGTCTTCTTAAATGTCTTTTTTCCTCTTACATAAAACTGAATTTTACCGATGCACTGAATTTGGAGAAGGGGCTTGGCTGAACAGCCAGCGTGAGGTCAGCTTCACACGCCAGTCGGTGCAGCTGCTTGTTGCTGAGCTGTTCTGCTGTGTCAGCAGGCCAGGGACAGTCACGTGACTTTTCTCATTAAGGCAGATGCTCTTTATTAGCACATTTAGAATACTTGGGGTGGGAGGAGTAGGGGCAAGTGGGAGCCATCTCCCCACTGAAGTCAGTGTCAGTTGAACACCGTGTTTTGTGGCGAGCTCTGCTGTTGATCCCCACGCCCCCGTGGCGAGCCGGCCGTGCCAGCCTTGCCATGGCTCCCAGGAGCTCCCTGCCCCAGGCACCGTTGCTGACTGGCACTGGGGTGACTCCTCACAGCCCTCTACTTCACCTGTTCCACTGCAGCCACAGGGGATGGAGACCTGGTCTACCCAAGCATCATGCCTACAGACCTATCCCCACCCCATAAAAAGATTATTAATGCACTAGAATCATTGCTCTGCCATAGCTTGTGGCAGTCATGAAAAATTACATCCCCAGCTGATGTAGTGACCTAAGCACAGACCTGGAGATGATTCCTACTAGTCAGTACAGCTTGGGTGTTTGGCCAAAGAGTTAATGTTGGTTTGGTGAAAAAAAAAAAAAATGGGGGGAGGGAAGAATGCTTATTCAAGAATCTATCAGCTAATGAGGGAGCTGTGTAAAGCCCTGGATTACACAGTCACCTTTTTTAAAACAGTTACCTTTTTTGTTTACAGTGTTACCAGCAATTCCAAAATGCTGCAGTTCAGTCTATATATTCACAAGAATCCAGCTGGCCTTGTGGGTTGTTTCCCTCTCTCAGCCTCTTTCCAGCCCATTCCATCTTTGATTTGTTTTCATAACAATACTGTCAACTATTATTTTTAATAATTTTAAATATCAAGAGACTGCACTACCTTATTTTTCTTTTTACACCGTGAAGTCCCATAGAGAACAATGTTAAATTGCTCCCTCTGGGCTTGGTTTTGCTTTGAAATGCTGCTGGTGGTGGTCTCCAGTCTGTCAGATGGTGGCTTCTAACATTTTTGGTTAAATGACTTACTGCACTTCAAAAACTGTAAAATGAAACCTTTGAACGTATGTTTCTAGTGCTATAATGTTGAGCTAATTCCTCTCCCATGTGTGTTTCTTTACAGGCTCAGTGCTGAGCTGAGGTTCGTTACCTTAAAATATTTATTTGGTAGAAGAAAAGGCGGAAAAAGGGAGTCAAAAGCGTGTGTCGCACCTAGCTGATTTGTGGCTTTGGGTGAAAATAAAGGTCAGTGTTGGCAGTGACTCCCCTCTTAGTGATTTTCAGTTTTCCTAAATGAAAGCCAAATAGGAAAAAACATTTGCAGTGAAGCCTGTCTTTAGGGACTAATGTGGAAGAGGGCCCACAAAATACCCTCTAATAATGACGTGTTCTGAACTAAAGGAGATGGCACAAATAATACTGCAATTGTAACTGTTCTCAGCTCTGCATTTCCTTTCCAGCAGCTGGCCAGAGCCTCCAAATAAGTCCAGCTGCAAGGATTTTTGTGCAAGCATTGCACCTGGCACCCACAAAGTGCAGAATCAGAGGCTGACAGAAGCCCACTGATGGAAGGGACTCAAATTTTTCCTAGTGACACCGCAAAGTTAAAAACTGCATTTCTACCTTAAGGTTTATGGTGTTCTTTGCTCTAAATTAATTTCACTTGCAATGATTTGGGGAAGTGAGCAATTGTGGGCAAAGTCCATTCTTGATTTCAGCATTTTGTTTGCATTTGTTCATTGAGAAGCACTTTCCCTCTGTTCCGCCTCAGCTTTCTGCAGGCACTGATAGTTGTACAAGGCAAATATAAAGCCATCAAAAATAATTTTCCATTGGTCCTTTCCAGCAATGCAACAGCTGCATGAGAAACAAGGCACTGGAGAATCAACAGTTTGGTTATTTCCCTTGAGGAGGCAGCCTCCCCTGCCAGCCTCCATATGGAAAAAGAGCAGGACTTGAAAAGCTCATAGAGTTGTGAGGGTCACTCAAGGGCAATCCCAAATACTATTTTCTAGATTAGTTTCTCTTTGCTCCAGTAAAGCAGAATACTTTAGGAAGTCAGTTCAGTTGAAGAGATTCTGTTAAAATAGAGGTTTACAGCTGCTTACATGGCTTACAGTTGCCACCATGTTCCTTAGTCCTTCCCAGTCCTGAAAACCACAGTTGTAAAGTTTTAACCTAGAGAGAGAATGAATGTGCTGTGGTCTCTGTGGCCTGGTTTCATCACAAGTAGCAATTAAGCAACGTGTAACTGTGGCCAGGGGAAGTTAATGAGTTTTCAGAAAAACTGATAAAAAAGGACACAGAAGGAGGTGTACAAACTTCATGGCACCCAACAATGAATCTGTTGGGTTTCTTCCCAGCTAAAGCAGTAGATCAGAGGTACCACCCTTTGCCATGACTTCTGCATCCAGTTTGTATCCATGGAGCATTAAGGTAGAGCCTGGGCGATTGTACTGTGAAACTGAGTTAAACAGTGCAGACATGAGGTTCACAACCAGTACTGGGAATGTGCAGCTTTGCCTGGGAAGATGAGGATTCTGCTTTAGGATTCTGCCTGGCACCTGTTGCCACCTTCTTTCTGTCTTGAAGAAAGCATTTTTTCCTCTTCTCTTTTCAGCACCATTGTGGTCAAACCCAAGGGCATACTCATTCTGTTCATCATTTATCTTACTAGACAGAAAATAGTTGCAAAACCCGTTCATAGTGAACCCTTTTGACAATAACAACTTTATTGGGTTTCATGAGGCCTGGGGGGGAAAGATTATGGCCTAGTTAATATGGCTTGCCAGGGCTCTGAAAGGTTGCACTGTTTTAAGGTAAAGCAGGAAAATGAACCATCTTTTGGGGGATGTGTCCTCTCCTGTCTATCCTGAGGACCCCTAAAAAGCTTTTGGCTTCTGTTAACAACAAACAGTCATTAATCTTTGATTTCCATGATGCACGACACCTCACTTCACCACTCATTTTTGTTATGTCTTACTAGAACTGTGGGGTGGCTTGATAATTTACATAGAAACCAGATCCCATGGTTTTACTCTTCTGGACAGATGAGAAAGCAAAATGAGATTCCCTGCCCACTGGCCTCTGCTGGTTGGAGCAGTGCTGCTGTCTCTACCTCCCCAGTCGCCTCCTCCTGCCTGGTTTCTTGCCAGATGCCCTCGTGCTGCTTAGCTGCTGGCCTCTGCATTCTCATGTCCACGCTGACCTGGCTCAGTGTGCTCTCCCTCTGTGGTGCATAGGGTGCCAGAGCTCTTTGCCCCTTTAAGAGTAAGGGGTCATATTAGTTCCTGCATTTGCCTTTGGTCAGTCCTGGTTTTACCTTCTTCAAGGACAGATCTGGAGTTATCAAATATAGCTTCCTCTTGGTCCTATTTGGCTAAACGGGTTTCTCAGCTAGGTTGAGATGGATGGAGGTTCATCACGACTTTACCAGCACTTCTTTAAAGATGTACAGAGTTAAATTCCTTTTCCTGAAATTTGGGTCAGTAGCTTCTGGGAGCTTTGGCTCAGGTGGGTCAGTCTTTTACCACCCTCAGTGTGACCACTTACTGTTCAAGGAGGATTGCTCTTGAGCTCTGCAGCTGCATCTCAAACCATCGCAGTAAGATTTCTTTTAAACTGCAGTTTTGTCTGCAGTTTGTAGTAGTGATAACCTCTGTATGCCCCCAGCCATGAAATGTTGTTATTTGTATTACCCTCCTGCATTAGTCATGGACAATATCCCCTTATGTGTGACAGCAAGCGAAGAGGATGAAAGATGGTCTCTGCTGTAAAGAACTTGTAATCTAAATAAAAGGCAAGAGACAAGGACATGGCAAGAGTGTCAGCAAATAAAGAGCTGCTTCTCTTTTCACCAGTGTGTTTAGGAAAGAGCTTATGTTATGATTGTCAAAAAAGAAAACTCATCTTCCCTTAAGGTATGAACATTCCACAATGAGGAAGAATCCACTCACTGCTTCAGAAGCCACCCATCCTTTGAGGAATGTGGCCTGTGGGCCTTGCAGCCCTCTTCACTGCAGGCAGCTCCCTTGCTTTGAGGAGGGAACTAGGCTCTCATTCAATTTCTTCAGGGCAGCTCCTTTCCATTGAATTTTAATACAGCTATAAACCATGTGAGAGCTGCGTTATTCCTTGGCCAGTGTGTGTGGGTAGTGCCTGCCGAGATAGGGCCTTAGTTGCTGACCAAGGTCTCTTGTTTCTACTCTGTGTGCTTGATGGTCTCTGAAACCTTTGTGGTGTGGCTGGGCTGTGGCAAGGACCCATGGAGGCTATTGCAATAAAAGTAGTAACATCAGAAATTAAGGAAGCACTGGGGGAGTTCTGAATTAATTTTGCCTCAGGGTAGACTGGGAAGCAGGGAAAAGAAGGGCTGTTGGGATCTAGACCAGCTCCTTCTCCCACGCTGTATTTTCTCCTGGCCAAAAGGCTCAGGCAGTAGGGCAGCGTCACAAATTCCAGTTCATCACTTTAGTTGTCTTCACCACCCTGCCTTTCTGAGCTGACCCTTACTGCGAGATGGGGCATGTCAGCCTGTCCCCTGTTCACTGGGGTTGAAGCTGGGTCGGAGCACCTCCCCACCAGCTTAACAAGGCATGCTGGTGTGAAAAGCTACAATAGTTTTGCTGATGTGCAGGAACTTGCTCAGCAACCACAAGTTACTGGAGCCCATTTATTTTATTGGTCTGATGTTTATGTGCCGAGACGGTGGCTTAGTCTGGCAGTGGAGTATAACCTTGGCTTCTTTAAGGAGGAGATTCATCTACAGCTTCTTTTTTTCCCCATAGCTGCCTACACAGAGTAGCTGCAGCAGCATTGGCTCTTGTAGGTCTCATGTATCTTTGGGCCTCCTCAAAGCTGCCTTTTCCAGAGACGACATTTTGTCCTGCATGAAGCCAAGGCTAACCACGGTATATCATGCCACGCAAACTCGGGCAAACAGCTTCACTTAAATACAGTGGGAATTTGTATTCTGGCAGCTATACTGATGACTTGAATCTTAGGGGAGAAACTGAGCAAATCTCCAGTGCTGACAAGGCACAGGAATTTCCTAAAGTTGCATTTTTTAATTTCTGTAACTGATACATGAGGAGCCTTTTAAAATGTCTGAGGGGAGGCGGGGGGAGAGCCGGGCAAGGGAGGACAGAAGACGAGAGGCAATATTACTCCTGTGACTTGGGAGTGAAACCACCACGCAGTCAGCTGGCAACCCCCCTGCGTGGTGCTCGGGCATCGCTGCCCCTGTCGCTGATGGACCGGACAAAGGCATCTCTGCATTGCAACACAGAGGCTGGGCAGGCCACGCTGGGATCTCGGAAGCAGCAACGGCTGAAACCCTCAGCCCTGGAGGACTCTGCAATCCAAGCTGGCAGCCAACCCACTGCTCTGGGATTTGCCCCTGGGAGTGCCTTGCTCTTTGTATTTTACTTTGAGCTGGGGCCACATTTCACTTTGATTACTCATGTTTCTTTTTTGTTTTTTTTTTTCTTTTTTCATCTTGCTGGATTTTGAGGCTTTGCCCATTAGACTGGGGTGTTGCAGCGTGACAGGCAGTGTTGCAGTGTCCAGTGTATGTGGGGGGAAGCACAGACACCATAGCTGTGCAGACACCGATGCCAACCTCCAGGCTGGCTGCTGTGAGCTCTACCTGTGTGCAGCAGCTCATTAAGCTGGGCTCTGGGCAGGAGGAAGCCAGATGTTGGGCACATACACACAAGCAGCTCCAGCTGTGCTGGCCTACCTTGACACTTGTAACAGAAAGACAGAAGGAAGCATGTTAAGCAAACCTCTGATTCTCTCCAGCCTTACTTGCTAAGCAGTTTCCCTGGTTCAAGGGGGCTTGTCTGTCAAACAGCAAGTTTAAAACTAAAAGAAACCTCAATCCTCATTTTTTTTCTGATAAATCTACCTACCATAGTTGAGTATCTACTCATCCAGCTGATGCCACATCCAGTCATAGCTATGCTAGTAGAGGATATTTTGATCATGTACCAACTTAGAACAAAAAAAACCCAACAAAGTCACAACCCATATTTTACATGTCTATTAGAAGGAAATTTAGCAATTAGCAGTATAAGCAGTGCTTTGGCTTTAAAAGCTGTTCTGGTACAGAGAGGTTCATTAGTCTTTTTGCAGGTTCAGGATGTACAAGGATGACTTTTCACCTCACCTTCTCCAAACCTGTATGATGAGTACATGTGACAAAATAATCTTCCTGGATCGTCGGTCGATTGGCAAGATGAAAAGGAAAGGGTCTGCACCCATAGCGTGCTAAATGCAGCTAAAACACAGGGTGGTATCATGAGGCAGGGCAGACAGCTGGGGTAGCTGCAACTTCACCTACATGCTGTTAACCATGTGCCTGAGAATCTTTATGTCCTGACGATGTTATAGGATCATTCTTCACTTTGTTGTGTCCCCTTTTCCCAGAGCAGTGCAGGGGGCTTTGGGAAATCCTGTCCCAGAAAGCCTGAGATTTCAAAAGTTTCTCCTGCTTTGGGGCAGAACTGAAATCAACTGGAAAACACACACTTAGTGAAACACACCCCCACCCCCACATGAGCACCGGGCCAAGACACGGACAGAACAACTCTTACTATTATGCAATTAATTTATCAAAGCAGGGGACACTTTTAGTTCGACTGTTTGTTATATGATATTACGACATTTGCATTACAGTGACTGGTGTCCGAGCTCCTCGCCGCAGGCGGAGAGATGCGGCAGCCCTACCGCCGGGCCGCCCCCGTTCACCCCCTGCCTCCAAACACCGACGGGCAAACGCCAGCAAGGAGCGGCCACACGCTGCTCCGAGCTAGGGCCTCCCCACGCTCCTGTGTCCCAGTCCGTCGGTGCCTCGGTCCAGCGGCGCCCCCCTCCTGGCGAGGGCGATTTGGCGAGAGGACGGTCCTGTCGCGGCCGGCTCTCTTCCCGCCCGTGCAGCGGGGGAGGACATGAGGCCCTTCGGGGGCGCTCGCCTCACGCACCCAGGGGGCAGCGCCGGAGGGAGCCGGGCCCTGTGCTCGGGACTACAACTCCCGGCGGGCAGCGCGCCGCAGCATCCTCACCCCGGCCGCCCAAGATGGCCGCTGCCCGCCACGTCCCCTCTGAGCCGCACCGCCCCTAGCTCGCTACATCTCCTCCGCCCGCCCGCCCGCTGCCCTCGGTGCACCTCCCGCAGCGGCGGCCCGGCAGGAGGCGCGCTGCCGCCGCGGCGGCCCGGGCGCAGCGGCTCGATGGAGCCGCTGCTGGGCTGGCAGTTCGAGGAGTCCCTCTTCGGCCCGAGCCGGGAGCGGGGCACTGGCGGCGGGGCCGGGCCGCCCTGCGGCGCGAAGCACTGCGAGCCCCGCGTGAGGAGCGGGCGGGGGGCGGCGGGGGGCGGGAGCGGGTGCAGGGGCGGCCCGGAGGCGACCTCGGCCCCCCTGATGGGTCTGTGCTGTGCCCGCAGTGGTTCAGCAGCGAGGCGGACGGCGGGGAAGGCGCCGACGGGCTGACTGGCAGCAAGTTCCGGGCGGACTGGGCCTACCGGCAGCGGGAGTTTGAGGTATTGCCAGGGCTCCCACACGACCTGGGCCGAGCCTGGGCCCTGGCCGGTGAAAATTGCGGGGATATAAACTGAGGTTCGCCGAACGTGTGTGCGTATTTACCTCTAGGCTGATCCACGGCCCGCCCCGCGGGCGGTCACGGCCGCAGAGCCGCCCTGCTGGCCGAGCTGCGGTCGGGCCACGCGGTTGACTGTTGGCAAACTCCGCCTGCAGATGCCAGCTGTCCGGCAGTCCGCGTGAAGCCTGTGTCAGCTGCCTCTGCATCCGCAGCTCATCGGGCCGGGCTCGCACGTCTGAGCGGTTCCGCGGCGAGCAATGCTGGTGGTGATGATAACGTGTCCCACAAAGGCCGTCAAATTGCTGGCAACCACCTGGCTGCCACTGGCGAGACTCAAAAGTGCTCCTAGCCACCGGGCTCCTGATAGTTGTCTTACGAGACTTATCCTTAATTGTCCCACCCCTGCTGCTTCCCCTTGCTCCGAATGGCTGGTTATGTTTCCTATTTCTGTTCCTCTCAGTTGCAGTCCTAGACACTGTCCTTGCTGTGCACTTCCTGATCATTGATGCTCTCCTGCCTCTAGTCTTAGTTGCAGGATCCAGTCTTTTGTTACCTTGTTTCCTGGTTACAGTCAGCTGGTTGCACTCTTTGTTTCTACTGTTGTACTGCTGTGGTTTGCATTACAGGCTCCCAGATTTCAAAAGCCCTCAGGCAGACTTCTGATTCTACTCCTATCGCCTTGCCCATTGGATTTGTGGATCTCTTTGTACCTCGTTTGGCACTGCCTTCTGCTTTTTAATGCTATTCCAGTGCTACTGCTGCCTTGTCTCTAACAGATGCCTTCCAGTCTCAGCTGAGAAACCCTGAGGGGATTCATAAAAGTATAGTGAGAAGAAGGATGCCTCCGGCTGCAGTCAGACATGGCTGCTGACCCTCAGGAAGAGCAGATTGCTTCTTGCTGTGTGCTGTGGTACCCTCTCAGGAGAGAATGACCCCCTCTCAGTGGAACAAACTGTTACTTCCAAACCCTTTTCTGTCACAGTGGTCCATATTAAAAATGTCTGGTCTTCAGTCTTACTGTTAAACTGGATCACTGTGACAGAACCAGAACTAGACTGCACAGAAAATTACAGATGTGAGAGCACTGACCTTAGAAAGGTAGATGGAAGTAAGTAAATGGGGGTAGTGAAATCTCTTCACTCAGCTGTGAATAAATTTTTTACCTTATCCTAGGACACTTGATGGGACATGCCAAGGACAGCAATGATCTAAGCTGTGCCCATTTTGATGATACAGATAACTGTAGCATCTGCTTGAGGTTCATAATGCCTGATATTTGCTGGGTTATATCACTTTGTCACATACCAAGGGGAACAGGGTTGTCTTGCAGCCCTTCTCCAATCCCTTTTCACTAGTGGCTGTTCCACTTACTGGGCAGAGGGGTGCTCCTTTTTGCTTGAAATGTGAACTTAACCAGGGGAGAAAAATATTTCAGCCATTTTGTTAGGAAGTATTTAGGTTATGATGCCTGGAAACTCTTTCAGTTCTAGCAATTCAAGTTTACAAGGAATAATTAATACTCATTTTGAGAGATGGGTGAATGAGCACTGCTCTTTAGGCTGCTGGTCTGAGCACTTACACAAAGGGGAAGATTCCAGTCGTAGCTTCATTGAATACTTAATATATTTAAATGTTAATTGGAGTCCTGGTGAGTGCCCTGAGCGTTAAGCTACAGAAATATTTTTCATTCTTGTCTTTTTCCTTTGCCCAATTAATATTTAATAATTTCATGCAAATTAGAACCACACTATAGGAGATTCACCTTCCTTGCAGTATTCTCCCACGTGCTGTTAAAACCTTCCTGTGGAGAACATAATGGATTTGAAACAAGGTCCCCCAAATTTAGGATGAGTGCTCTGATCACTGAGTTAGTAGCTAGGGAAAAATTGTGTCACATATTGCCCAGTTCAGTTGATCCCTTCTAGATCAGGCCTGGTGGGGCAGAGGTGCACAGAAATATGGTGAATCTTGCCAGAGCCTAAACATGAGTTAGGGTTGAGGTCGCTCATCACCATCTAGACTTGGCTGTGTAGTACTAGGTACTAGTACTTAGGTCTGTTGCTGGCAGAGGTGGTAGCTGAGTCAGAGAAATGAAAATGTGGATTTTAGCTCCCGAATTCCCTTTGTGACTGTGGTCATAAAACATATTATCAGGTTTGCTTTTAAATGAGTCTCTCATACTGTTTTGTTTGTCTTTTGTTTTTGTCAACACCCCTAGAAAGCCCTATGTGAATACTCGAACTGCTTACTGCTCCTGCCTCCCAGTAACACTGCAATGAGACGAGATGTCCAGGAGGGGCAGGCTCGCTGTTTGGCTCGCTTGGGAAGGCACAAGGAGGCTCTGGATATTGCGGAAAAAATGGTACATAATGCAATCTTTCTTTCAGGCTTTGAACATGGAAATATAGCCAGTAGTTCTTTTATATCGACCCTTTTCTAGAAAAAATAATAATGTGTATAATCCTTCAGGGTGTTCAGTGCTGAGAGTATTTGGTAAACAGAGGGTAACTGTCACTGCAGATATAATCACTCTTTAGAAATCAGAACACCCTGTACCACAATGAGCTCCCTGTACAGCAAGACTGGTAGTCCTGGAAGGGACTAAATATCATGCTCTGCCAGGCAGAATTAATGTCATGTAATAAGAATTATAAGAAAGGGGATAAATGAGTGCTTAAATCTTTCCATTATAAGTGACGGTTCAAAACTCCTTTTTATTTGCATATACTTCTTGCCAGACTGCCACCAAGAAGAGTATCTAACCACAAATTGGGTTTTTCCCATAAAGGAAGAGTCCAGAGGCTCTCAAGTCTGCTAGAATTTGACTTCTGCTGTTTATTTTATATAAAAGGTGTTTATACTACAAAGAAGGGCAGCTGTATAAAACTCAAGGCAAATAAACATATGACAGCATTTGGGGTGGGCTTGCCTTGCAGACTGGGACAAGGCAGGCGGGGGGAACGCTGTCAGCCTGGTCATGCATGATCCCTGTCACGTTGTATCCTTTAAAATTAAGACCACAGATGTACAATTTAAAAATTACCTTTTTTGATATTTGTGTGTTGTTATTCAGGGTGACATTTTATTAGGCTCTGAAGGATTATTCTGTTCTACTCCTCTTTTTAATCTGTTGCCTTTTGTTTCTAGAGAAACGGTGCTACTAACACAGATCACTTAACAACGGTTCTCAACCTGCAGTTTGCCATTTATCATAGTCTGGAAAACACAGAAAAAAAGATCATGTGTCTGCAGCAACTAGTCTGCTTACATCCTTTCAACCCTTGGTACTGGAAGTTACTTGCTGAAGCTTATGTGAGCCTTTTACAGAGATTGTCTCCATTAGTCATTCCAGAAACAAATCTAAATCAGTCTGTAAAGGTTAGTGTAAGTGACAGTAGCTTCAAAGCATCAACTGGAAGAGAGATTAATTTGCAGCCTCACGGATCAGACAGGCAGAAAAAAGGCCCTTGGTCCAGCCTTGCTACAGAAACAAAGAGGGAGACTGCAGGGATTTGCAGCAGCAGCCAAGCTGTAAAAGAATTCCTCTGCACTTGGGAAGGACCGGAAAGGACAGACAAAGGGAAATGCACAGCGTCCAAGTCCTGGGAGCAGAACATGCAGAAGAAAGCTGGGATAAAGGCATGTGCCTCGTTTGTTAGAGCAAGGTAACTAAATGTATTCTTAATGTTAACTTCTCCCCATCAATAATATTTTAAAGCATATTTTTTCCCAGCCTTAATATATTCTGTTTATATTTTAAATGTAAATGTTTGTTTTGGTGTTGGCAATGCTAATTTAGAAGCATCCTGCTCTTGCTTCAGATCTAAAAAGCAACTCTACCAGCACAGCAGCTGCAAACAACTGAAATCTGAGTGGAAAGAATAAACCAGTGTCACGCACTGTTGAGGAGTAAAGTGTTTTTCAGTTACTTTATTAAATGAATCTTTTCAAGTAATCATACACAAAAGGGCTTGTTCTTCAGTAAATGCTCCTGTTAGAGCACAGTTGTTTCCTGCTTTAGTGTTACAGATGCAGAGGCAGAACTGCCCCAAAGGGGAGGCCAGACAGTCTTCCTTCTGCGAGTGCCACCTGTCTTATTTGCTTGAAGCCTCATGCTTCAGTGAAAATGTATTTTATAATAATAACCCAATCTGCATAATGGATGAGGTTGAGAAATGAACTCTGTGACAACTGATTGACAGGGCTGCATTAAAATGCTCTTTTCTTCCCTCTCTTCCTAAAACTCTGGCACACAACAAAAATCCCCCAAACATAATGTTTCAAGAGGTAATTAGGAACTGGTTTTGTTAAAATAGTCTCAGATTCCACCCACCCCCCCCCCCTTGCTTCTCAGCAATTAGTCACTGAATATATTTAAAGCCATTTTATGAACTTCCACAAATGTTTACAGAGATCACTTTATGATCACTTGCCTGTTAGGGCAAGATTTATGAACTGTGAAAAAAATCTCATAGCTTTTAATTGTACTCAGACTAAGTGATATGACTTGAGTTGCTGCTTGGGAGAAATTAATAGATTTAGTACTGATATTGAATATTAAAGGTATATTCATAGCAGAATAATTTGTATTGCTTATTTTGGTGTTTATGGTTCTGCATTGAGACAGTTCTAAATTGTGGCATTTCCTTGGTTGGCTGCACAGTTCACAAGAGTGGTGCTGTGGTTTGTATTTGCAGACATACTTGTCCAGGGTAAGCTCCCTGGCCCAGGGCTTCTGCATTAAATAGATAGATTGTCTAACATTTTCAGGTGTATTGGATTTTAAGTGAATTGTGGATATTGTGTAAACGTGTGCAAGTTAAATTGCACCTGGAAAAGGGGTATTAATATTGCTTTTTTATAGGAAATGAGCTTTTGTGTTAAAGAATCATGAGTAATTGGCTCTTCTAGTTTTGCCAATAACAACAACAAAAAAGGAGAAATGGTTTTGTTTCATTTTCATTGAGTTTTCTTTCTTTCTTACATTATGTTGGTGCAAATTTTGAAACAAAAACATTTTACAAATTAAAAATAATTTCAATTTTTACTTTTTCCCAATCAAATTTCACTGAATTTACAAATGGTTTGTTGACTCATACTTGTACATTTTCATGTTTACAATGCTCAAATGAAAACTTTAAGATCTTCAGTCTTCTCTTCAGAAAAATACACACCTTTAATGCAACACCTGCTTCATTTAACTGTGGTAAATAGGAAAAAAATGTTCTTTATGCATAAAGCTTAAATTAACGTAGTTTCAGTAACAATATTGCTGAGTCCCAGTGGTCCCTTGATTTAACATATTTAGCTATTTCCTCTGCTGACATTTTGTACAGTCCTTGTGTGAGGAGGACTCTTGGAACTGCCACTGCTCTCTCTAGTTGAGTTGTAGGTGACAGGAAGCCATGTTGTGAGCACGTCTAACCTTTGTGCAGTCATGGTGGTGGTGTTTGGGGCAGTGCCTTGGACATAAAACTGTGGTGAAAGATTGTAGAAAATATTCCAAAGTAGGGAATATTCCTGTGTAGGGAGGATGTTTGATTAATTGTCTAAACCCCCCAAATTTCTGCCTTTTCAAGTTACAAAAATAATCACAGCAACAGGCAAAAATGCACTGCTGTCTTGTTAGACAAGGAGGAGGATGTGTGACACGTGATGTGCTGCAGTTTCTGAATTGTTTGATGTTTGGGGAGAAAAATGTTTGCACAGAGAAACCAGAGATACTTGGCATGTTGTTTCTCTGAAGTACTGCTCAAGTACTTCTTTCCTAGCATGAATATACCAGACCCATAGTATTCATTGCTTTGCACATTTTGAAGTTGGCAAAAGTCAGGAAGAAGAGCTGTTTAAAGCATTGCAATTTTGTTGGTTTTAGGTTTGCTGACAGTATTTTGCCAGCTGTACCTGTTTTTTTTTAATTGCCTTTTTCATTTCAGGCTTTTACTTCAGCTTATCCAATTGCAACAGTCATCCTTTGCACTAGAGAATAACATAAAAAGTCAGAAAGAAATTGATGACAAAGTGGCATGTCTTGGTTTTGATGAAAACTCCTTGCTGCTGATGACCAAGGTAGGGAGATGTTCTGTTCTGTACAAATCCTCGGCTGTACGTAGGCTGCTGGAGGTACCCAAGCCAGTTCTGGTGCAAAGACCTTGAAGTGTGACACTTCCCTGAGCTAATTAACTATTCCAGGAAGCAAGGTAAATGAGCTGCGGTGGGTTGCCCTGGTAGCACATTATCTGGAGCTGACAAAGACACCTGTGCAGTGCTGGTTTGTGTCACACAGGTGGGTCTCTATTCTGTGGAGATTCTCCTTTCAATAATGTTCTGGTGTGTTATATTTCTCACTGGACTTGTATTTGCAGATGCATCACTGCTCTGCATTTTTTGAGGATGCAGATTTTATCTCAGGAATTTTAGATGCCATAAAGTGAATCACAAACCTGAAATGGAACTGGGGATTATTTTGATGGTCACGGCCAGTATTAAACACTTCCAGAAAAACTATTAAACATTTTCAGAAAAAGCCAGAGGCAGCCAGGAACATGATTTCTTCCTTCTGTTTGATGTACTGGCTTCTAGTTTTAAAGAAATACAAATGGGGAGAGTTACATTACAGGACTTTATTCACAGAGATTAAATTTGTTTAGAGTTACTTATAGAGTTTCTGACTTCTGTCTTAAGGAACAAAAGGATGCCAGTTTGACTCTTAACTTCACATGTATGTCTCTGGAGAAATTAAAAACCCGCCTGGGTTGTGATCCTGTGCAGTCTGCTCTAGGTGAACCTGCTCTGGCAAGGGGTTTGGACTAGATGGTCTCCAGGGGTCTCTTCCAACCCCCACCATTGTGGGAATCTGTGATTACAGCTTCAAGTCAGTGAAAGCCAAGCCCTTGCTGCCGGTTGGCCGGAGCTCTTGGCTTTCCCGAGGGGTGCCATCCATAGGAGGGCAGTAGCGTGCAGACTAGCTCGGGTTTTGAAAAGGTGGGGAAAAGGAAACTTCTGCTTCCTTTGGTCTGACACTCCCGGGAGAAGATGAGTGCGAGGCGAGCGCCAAATGCAGAGTCTGCGTTGAGGTTTCCTCTGGTACTCAGAGGGTGCAGACCCCCCTGCACACGTGTAGCCGGGGGCTGTGCAGAGCTGTGCGGCTGTGAAGCTCCAGCTTCCATGTGTTGATGGCAGAATGCAACAGGCACACAACTCGGTCCTGACTTGGAACCTTCTCAGATCATGTCTGTTTCATGTGCCAAGGGCCCCTCTTGTAAAGCTCTGTAATTAATATAATATTTGCTGTTTTCTCTGCAAGATGCTTTCTCGTTTCTAATCTTCTTTCTTAACTCTGTTTGCAGGTTATGGGGCAGGATCTTATACCAGAAAAACTAAAAGAGGAATTTCAGGGTGAGGTAAAATGCATAGGTCCTTCAGCACTGTCATCATTGGTAACTGCATCAGCCACGGAATTTGAAATCAAATGGTTTGGAAATCTCCAAGATGATTTATGTCACTTTGACAGACAATTCTATTCAGATAAACTTTATCTCCCACCTTTGGTAAATTAAAGGTTTTGTTATATTTATTCTTGTATCTCCAAATTATTGTGGAATGGTATATGCAATAAAGTTCATATTACATTTTTTTAAGAATTCTTATGGTATATCTGTTAAGAATGTATATAAATCTCTGCATTTTAACTGCTAATATGTCATAATTTTCTTTCTTCGCTGATTGGCTTGTAAATACATTTTAATAACAAGGAATCCAGTATAAAATCAAGTTTTCAGTTCAGCTTTCAGAGATAGCTTTTCATTGTAAACCTCACCATGTTGTGCTTGAAGAGCCTGTGATTTTTGGGGGGCCTGCTATGCTGGTGGAATGGAAATCTTCATGTTGTCCAGTTCAAAGTTTCTTTGTATCAAATTCTACATCGTTTCATTTAAAGACATGGAATTAGCCATTTTAAAAAATATTTTTTAAAATATGTATTGATTATTTGACATTATAGTGATTTCCTGTTCAGAAATGATAACTAGAACTCTTCAATATATTTATGCTGAGAAACTGTCAATATTTCCATATGTTTTAGGAAAAATATCTAAGTCGTAACTATTTAACTTAAAACTGGAAGGAAATTTTGTTTCTTGAAAGCAAAGTGGGTTTTGCAGGCATAGAATTAGCTGTCTTCAATGTGCTTACATGAGGGAAGAGAAAAACGGTCAAGTTTGTTTATATGAACTGGAGAGTGTTTAGTCAGATCATATCCTTTGTAAAACCCTGCAAAGAAGAAAAAGTGCTGTGAAAACTGGCAGTGTTGTTCCATACATCTCTTTTACAGTTGATAATGACACTGCTTTGCTTTACTTTCTGAAGCATGGGTTCTACCTGCTTTAGGCTTCTATAGAGAAAGGCAGAGATTATCCTGTAGTTTCTTTTGATGAAAAATAGTTTACATTTGAGGCAAACAAGGTGTGCTCTTCTCCCACCTTCCCTTAAACTGCCAGACTTAAATTCTCTAACTTTTTGTAAATGAATATCATTGAAACCCAGGAATCTCATAGACATAATTTGCTGTGACTTTTCTTCATGTTTTCCTGTGTTTTCTCTCTGAAGTGCTGAAGAGTGCTGAAACTTGAAATAGCTCACAGTTGATTGGTAATTCACCTTATGTAAATGGTGAAGTGTATATGTATATATGTGTATATGTGTGTATATATATATATATATATGTGTGTGTGTGTAAAATAGTGAATTAGCATACAGACACCTTACATCTGCTACTTTTAGATGAGTTTTAAAGCTTTAAGATTAGGAAACCTGTCACTAACCCTTGGTCTGGTGTAGCCCACTAAGTTGACTGAAACCTCTCTGGAAGAACGGAGTATTGCCTTCAGCCATGTCAAATTATCTTTGGTAGTTTGGTGACTTAATGCAATTAAACCACATCCTGGTCAGCTTGTTACGAAAGATGATGACTTGGCAAGTGTACTTGGGTAAGCATTAATGAACTCATCATGTATTACAGAATATTTGGTCCAGTCATGTATGTGCTTTGCTAGGTGGAAAGTTTTGTGTGTGTGCAGAGCACTATATTCGGATGGCAGGACATGCTTTTAAAACTAATTGGTGTCAGAAGATTTTGTAGACAAGTCCTTAACATGCTGTAAATCATCAGCAGGAGACTATCTTACAGAAACAACATAGCAAACATGGAAAGCCAAATGTCAGCAAACAGGCTACTGTAACAGGAACTTTTCCTGATTTCTTCTTAAACATAAGGTCATGAGTAGCTGCATTGCAAGGCTGTAGTTTGTTTTGCCACAGCTCTTGTGTAGGTTCAGTAGTTAGGACAGCAGAACACAGCTTAGATATTTAATGGGAATTTGCCAAATGATTTGGCACCCCAGTTTAGAAGGTGGTAATAGCATTTGAGCTGGTTTAGTAGCAAATTAAGTACTTGCCAAATGTTATTTTTGACTAAGGTATTCAAACTACACAGCAGCTAGCCAAAGTGATTTGGACATTTTTGGTGCACGTGCAGATTGTTTGACTCAAGGTCGTCTCTTAGACGGGGAACACAATAGTTAACTCCCTGCTGGCTCCAGGAGTGGAAGGCAAGTAAGTGGCAGTTCTTAAGAATGGGCAGTATTTTCTCAAACATAACAATAAAGCAAAAATGTTGGTTTTAACTACTTCAAAGAAAACAACATGCATGTTGTACTGGATGTGTTGCATAGTTACTGTTCCAAATAACCAGTGTTTATTACACTGGGGCTATGAAATATTCCTTTGTTCCACTTGTGCCTGGCTTGCTCTCATCTCAGCTCCTTCAATTCTTCCTTTTTTGGCCTGCTCGTCACTTTTTTGGCATGCTGATTCTAACTCCAGTTTTCTGTTTTTGATCATACCTCACGAGGGGCTTTGCATATCCATCTTGCGTTTGAATGCCTCATCATTGCTTCCAGGTTCTGTGTAATTCCACATCTGCCTTAATAGATTTCTTCATGTTCTGGTTCTTATGATATTATCATTGGTATTAGTACATGCACCTGTACTCTATGCGGCATTGAATATCAGATTTTAGTATTGCAGACTGCAGGTGAGACTCCATTAACAGCTACTGAGTTTTGATTTCTTACTTGAAACTTTTGCTCGTGTTTCAGATGCTTTGGGAAGGACCCTCTGCCCCTGGTGCTGATGCTTTTGGAATGATTGCTCTGTTCCAACACAATCTCACTATGTGTCTTGCTGCTGAGTGTTTTAGCACTGCTGGCTTTGAGGTGAGGGAACATTAGTGCTATAAGTAGCAGCATTAACACAGTTTTCTGTATCACAGAATCAGACTGGTTTGGGTTGGGAGAAACCTTGAAAGATCATGTAGTCCAACCCCCTGCCATCGGCAGGGACATCTTTCCCTAGACCAGGTTGCTTAAAGCCCTGTCCAACCTGACCTTGAGCACTGCCAATGCTGGGCCATCCACAGCTTGTCTGGGCATCCTGTTCCAGTGTCTCACCACCCTCATTGTAATAAAATTCCTTATGTCCCATCTAAATCTACCCTCTTTCAGTTTAAAACCATTGCCACTTGTCCCATCATTGTGTGGTGGGTTGACTTTGGCTGGCTGCCAGCTGTGCTCCCAGATGTTCTAACACTCCCTCAGCACAACACAGAAGGAAAAAAGATTTAAAAAAAGGACTTGCGGGTTGAGATAAAGGCAGTTTAGTAAATATAAAGCAAAGACTGTGTGTGGAAGAAAAGGAAAACAGAAGAAGTGTTTACTCTCTAGTTTCCATCAGCAAGCGATGTAAAAATGAGTGTGTGAATAGTCCTAAAAGTACTTACAGGGAATCAAGAATTGTAACATGGGGTCCTGCTCATGCTCCCAGCTAAGACCCACTTTCATTGCTGGAAATAACAGAGGGGTTTTAGCTTGTGCCTGCTTCCCCTGCCTTCTGTCCAGCTCCTGCACACAAACTAGAAGAAAAATGCAAGCAAATTCATTTTGGTAACAGCTTGGTGACTCAGGTGGGATTCTGAGTTCCCAATGTTTTGAGTGTGGTGACAGCATATGGGAGAGGCAGCATGAGGTGAGTTCACCCCATTGTCCTTGCAGGAACCACATTCCCTGGAAAGGCACTAAAACCAGGAGATTCTGTAGTTCTCTGTTGGGGTGAGTAGCCAGCTGGAACTTGGGAGGGGCATCCTCTGAACACTGCTTTTGGAAGCTCATTTGATAGGAGTAAGCTGACCTTCCTGCCTCATACGTGATATGGTATAAGGCAGAACTGTCTCATAGCAGAAATTGCTGATGACTACTTCCCATCACCTTGTCAATCACAAGACAAGTTGGAAGTTGCTTCCAGGCTCAGTTGCTCTGTCACCTCCCCAGGAATGGAGGTGCAGCTGGCAGACCTAGCAAGGGTCATGGAAAAGGGCCACACAGTATGGTGTGTAATGGTCCAGGAAGGAGGAAAGCCTGGGTGCTTTCTGTTTTCTAGGAGGAACGGTGCAGACTGGGCATGCTCTTTTTAACAGCAACAACAAAAAAAGCAGCCTGTGGAAGACCTGGCACACTGGTAACAAGAGATGAGGAGAAGGGTGAGGTGTTGCCTCAGTCTTCACTGGTGACCTCTCTTCCCACACCTTTCAAGTGCATGGATCTCAAGGCAGTGACTGTGGGAGTCCCTGATGCTGTAACAGAAGATCAGGCACATGACCACCTGAGGAACCTGAACATATATGAGTCTGTGGGACCTGATGAGATGAATCCCAGAGTCCTGAGGGAATCCACTGATGTAGTTACCAAGCCACTCTCCATGATAATTTGAAAAGACCTGGCAGTCAGGTGAAGTCCCTGACGAGCAGGAGCAGCCTGTGGAAGAAGTTAAGTAGTCAGTGCGTCCTGCAGAAGCGTCTTGGCCAAAAGACCCGTAAGGCAGGTTTGGGCTGGGGCAGGGATGTGAGGACACTCTGGAAAGCCCTGGCCAAGCCCAGCCTGTTAATTCAATTTACTGCCAGACTGCAAGTGCAGGGACAGCAGTGGGTTCAAGATGCTCCTGTGGGAGCAATGCCTGTGTGGATGGTCCCTTGGGCAATGCCACTCATGTTTGGCTTCTCTCAGCTATCTGCTCCCCACCAAGGACATGCAGAACACCTGTCTGCAGGCAGCAGTGGTGCTCTGACACAGCAATAATCCTCCTGAAAAGCCCCAGAGGCCTCTGCTGGGCTCTGCAGGGGCTCGTGCAGCCCTAATTATATTCCATACTATGCTTTTTATGGTTTTTACATCCCCTGAACTACATGTAGATTCTCTTAATCTTCCTCAAAAGTAGGTGGCAGATGGGAAGTGAATCAACTGCACCATTCAGCTTGTTCTCTGCAGCCCTGCTGAGGGTACACTGTATGGTGGCAGTGCTTGTTCCAGACCTTCCTTGCATCAGATGGACGAGGTCTATCCTGCCATGAGCTTCCTGATGGGCAGCTGCCTGGAATCAAACCTTCCCCTCAGCACCAAGGCTCATGCTTACAGGGGCCTGTTAGGATTTTTGGCATAACTCATTGCTGAAATAATAAATCCTGATTGTTTTCCATCAGAACCAAAATTCCATTATTTTGATACACTGATACACAGCTGTTGTCTGAACTAGCACACACCATGTGTCTCTGATATAGCTGAAATCAGCTCTTCTTAACTCACAATGTCCTTTTGGGGTTATTAGCTTGTCTCATGCCTATTTTTCATTAGCTGTGGTCTCCAAAGCTTCTGTAGGCAAACTATCTTGCCCCATAGATATGAGAAGAGTTCCTTCAAGGACTTTATGGGTCATGGCCTGAGGAAATAAAGCATGCAGAGGTAGTGGTCTAAAACCTTCTCCCCATGTTCCCCCCACCCCATGTGCCCCCAGTGGGGCCACAGTGGGATCAGGGAACTGAACAAAACTTAGAATAAAAATCTTAATTAGGCTGGTGGGACATGTATGTTTAATTCTGATCTTATTGATTTTAGAATAAACAAAATGTGTTTCCTCTTCACCTGGGCTCTGACTGCATGAAACTGATTTTTCGAAGAGAAGTGAATAAGGTGCACAAGCCAAAAGAATGTGAAGGAACAAAATTATTCTCAAAGGGATTTTAATGAAAGTCTTCTCCTTTATTTGAATGTTTTCCACATTTAGCTAATTAAGTAGAACTGCCACAGGAATGAAAATCATCTTTCCCTTCTTCCCAAGGAATCAAAAATATGTTGCTATGTACAGAATTTACAGTTATATGCAATAGTTTATTGTTATTCCGTACTCCAGAGTTTTATGTCACAGGTACAAACATCTACACTGAAGCTAGAGCAGGATGTGTCCATCCTGTACCTTTCATAATGTTCTGTAAACTTTACTGCTATACTTTCAAAAAGGTTGCTTTTCCAAGGACGAGAAAATTTCCTCACCTGAGATCTTGTAATTGCATATAATTTTCATCATCCACATTCTAAATAATTGACTTGTATTCCTTTTTGAGCAGGTGAGATGTCTGGCAGAAAGGGCCAGATGTGTTTAGCTTTCTGTTTTCCATTGGAATAAGATGAAAGACATAAGGCAGGTGTAAAAAAAATAATCTACTGATAAATCAATAGATTTTAGGCATCTAGTAACTTTGAGATTTGTATGGAAATCCCTTGTTTCATAAATTTTCCTATCTTTTGCCTTTCACTTAGAGAAGCTTCCTTGGTTTTCATGGATTATTTGTCAGAAACTTCTTCTGTTCTGGTTCAAGCTGCTGAACCTCTGTAACTCCCTCTGTAACTGTATTCATTGGGCACTACTGACACTCAGTTTCTCTTTAAAAATCAGAAATCTTTAAGATCTCGGACATAAAAGAATTGTTATCTTCAATGTAACATTCAATCAAATGACCATTCAGAGGATTTCTAAGATCTGTGTGCTATTAGATGTATTAGAGCTTAGTTCTGGTGTTCTACTAGTAGAGCTTTTCTTCTTTACTCAGCTTTGTGTTCCAGTCTGAATTTGCTCAGCTGCTCAGTCATAAGGACAACTGCTCTGAGCTGGTGGGTCTGGAGGTTTGTAACAAAGGGTGCTGGAACGCACCCGTGTCACTAGTAAGTGGAAGTGAGCAAATGGTGGCTGCAAGATGTCCTCTGTCACCTGAACTGCCAGTCTCGGTCCATGTCACGGTTAACAGACCCCTGCCTAGGAACCCTGCAACAGCCATCCATCCTTGCTGTGCACCTCAAGCAGGCAGCTCTGAGGCAGTGCAGTGGTAGAAACCGCGCTCCCCTGGCAGCCCTAAAGGAGGAGTCCTACATCAAGATGAAGGTTCGATGACAGCACGAAGGCAGACTGCTGCTGCCACCATCGCCTCACCTGGGCACCTCATCAGCAGCATTCACTCTCCTCACACAAGTGCATAAAATGTATAGTAATAAACCGCCTGGCCATCTGAAAAACAGCCACCGAAATCTGCTACACGAGCATGCTACCAAGGGTAGGTAACAGGCAGCAGCAGTGTGGCACTGTGAGCAGCATTATTTAGATGTGTTCTTCCTGGGATTGTGATGCACCCAAGGTTTACATGGTAGCAGGCTTGGCTTTTTAATTAAGGAAACGAAGCATCCATAAGGAGCAAAACAAAATAAGAGGCTTGAAATCACCCCCATTCTGTATTATACGGAATTTCTATATTCATCAGTATGCAAGTGATTGCTAAACAGGTCCTCACTACATTTCCTTGCAATTCAAACCAAGGTGGTTATTATGCAAACAGGTTAGCTTTGTGGAGGCATCTCCAATGTGAGTTTAACCCTGTCCTGTTTGGTTCCTCTTGTCTATGCCTTATAGGTCTGTAAACATTCATGTTGTTATACAGAGCTGGGGCGTTATCAGCTACATAGTGTGGCTGGTAGTAGTTAGCCTGGGTGGCTGCCTGCGGTGGGGGGGGAGGTGTGAAGGAGACATAGCCATGGAAAGAATTAACTCTCTGAAGAGGTGGCTGGGGGGTAAAGTTGCTGCCAAATGCGTGAGTTCTTGGGGTTTGCTTGGTCTGGTGTGTGCTGCCAGTGGAGAGGCTGCTGAAGGGATCAGAAAGAGTGTTGGCACTTTCCTCGATGCTGTCAGGGAGGCTGCGCTGCGAGGCCCAGCTCTTGCTGAACAGGAAGGGCATGGTGCGTGGTGGAGACTTCGGTCCCCTCACTGGCTTGGACAGGGCGTAAAGGTGTCGGAATTCTTCATCAAACAGCTCCACAACTTGACCCGTGAACTTGGAGAGGAGGTTGCGGTGAACCTGGCCACACAACCACGTGAAGCTAGGAGGAGAGACAAGAAAAGGGTTAGCGTCAATGTCCGCCATTAGGGAGCAGGGATCCCCGCAGGGGTGGGGCGAAAGGCAAATGCTTTCCACTGCTGAAGCTTCTTGTCTAAACACAGGATGAAGATGGTGTCCCAGTTGAATTTCAGGTCAGTTCACATCAGTGCTCTTTGACTTGGATCAAGCTTTGTTATTGCAGCTGCCTCTAAAACCTTCAAGAATCCTTGTAAAGTTATACAACCTAGTAAAGGGAGTGGTGATCCATGTCCACTGCAGGAGGAAATGTCAGATAAAATGCTCAAGGTTTGGGTGGCTGTTCCATGGAAAGGAATTCAGAACCCTCTTTTGGGTTCCTCTCTTCTAGGCACAGTGCTTAAATTCAGGTCCTACCATGTCTTGTCTGCACACACAAATTGTACCTTCCCTGCAGAATGTTGTGCCAGTTGGCAATTCTCACCCACTCAGAACTGCCATTAGAAAGACTAGTGAAAAAATCCCATCCTTTGTTTAATTTTGATGTGCTTCTGCATTGGTCAGAAGAGGCACATGAAAACCCAAACATCCCTGTCAGATCCTACTCCCACAAAACAAACCCCCACACCTGACAAATGCTTGTTTTCACTACAGAGAAAATGTAAACTATTTTCTACAGTCATTCAAAAAATAAAAATATTCTTTGCTATAAAGGGAGAAACACCACAATAGTTATAATTCTGGTAGTCCAGAGACACCCCATAGCTTTTAAATGATTTTTTTTTCTTTTATGTGCTTCCCTAATCCACTTGGCAGACACAAATTTGTGCTCTTATACAAAACCAAATGCCTGCTTGATGGTGCTGTGCACGCTGCCTTGTCCTAGCAGCAGCAGCAATAGAATGCGCATAGTTGAGAAAATGAGATGTAATTACTCCCCAGGCTGACTGGGACTTGAGCTGTGCAGCCCAGGATACAAACCAGCACTGGATTGGAACCCAAGGTTATTCCATGTTAGCAAAACTCTCCCCTGGTTATCCTTGTGTGACTTTATTAGCTATGCTGGATTTGCACAAGGATTGCTGAGGGCCAGATGTAGGTGTCTGCACTTTAAATCTTGTTCTTGTCATGTTTTGAAAAAACTCCTGTGAAACTCAGTGGGACTGACAGCCCGAGCTGATGCTACAGGAATAAGACAGGCAAGTTACATCTGCCTGTCCAGAGCATTCTTAAAGAGGGCTGGGTTTGGGGCATGCAGTGGTTTTATCCTGTTGCTTCAGGAGCAAGGGGAGTGGCAAAGAAATCACTAGTTCAATGCCACCAGGCCATCCTACAATATCCACTGTACATTTTATGACTGGGTGTGAAAATATACAGGAAGTTCCTACAATACAGGTACTTCCCATCCACTTTGTTCCAATTATTCTAAACATGGACAAAACCTCAGGGGCTGAGGTAAACAGCATAGCAAGCTATCTCCCCGCTGGGTGTGTTGCATCTGCTCAACATGCTAGCTCAACATAGCCTAAGAAACTCTCCAAACCTTCTCATGTCCTTCATCTAACTGTTAAAGATATAAAAAGCCAGGCACAAATATGAAAACACACACCGTTAGTCTGGGATATCTATGCTGAAGGTTATAAACTCATTAAGGGGCTGAGGTGTGAAGTGGCAGGTTTATAATTTATGTGATAGAGATATATCTAGTTTAGAAAAAAAAACAAACATAAAAATTAATTACTCTTATAAATGGCTTTTAAAAACACAACAAAATAATAGAAAAAAAACCTGCACACAATTTTGATAATATACTCCCACATGTAACTTCCTGGAGTACCTGATGGCCAGATACTCATTTGTGGCTCATAGATCTGATCTGTAACCCACACAGGCAGAGAAAGTTGGATCCCATTAATAGCCCAAAGATTTTCCACGGACTCATGGCAAATGGGTCAGCTGTAAAGTTAACAAGGCGAGACCTTCATGGTTTTGTGGACTTCATGTAGTGAGTCACAGCAATTTGCATTCTCTGAACTTCGCTGAAGAACAAATCAGACCTTCACAGAAAAACTTAACAGGTTTCCATTCTAAGAGGAAATCTATTGTTTAGGTTTTAGGCCCTGTTCTGCTAACAATTCTGAGTGCCTTTTTTTGAGAAAGGCTCAGAGGAGTGTTTTGTTGTCACTATCTGCCCAGAAGGATCATTTTTTACTAGGCCTCTTTGAGTGAATCACATCAGAAAGATGAGGAATCACAAAGCAGTACTGTCAGCCTGGGACACAGCTGTAGAACAAATTCAGTCATTAATAGGTACTTCTCAACCATCTTTTCAACACTTTGTCCAACAGTGTCTGTCCTGTTCTGGATCCTCTCCTGTCCAATCTTCATTAGCTGGATTGGACTGGACTGGCTCTGTTTTCTGGCAGCACCCTGTGCATTCCTGCAGCTGCCATTCACCAGGGATGCTCCTGTCCCTTGTGTTTGCAGCACCACAGTAGCATGCAGCATTACACACGTTTAATCTCAAACAGAAAGACTGGGTCCTTTCGCTGAGCTTGAGTCTGATTTAACTGCCACCTTAGTGCTGCCTCCTGGCAAGATAACCTCTGTGTGAGAAACCTGCCTCACCTGAGCCAATGCTCTCAGCAAAGCACACCACTGTTAGATGGTAGATACTGTCTCTGAAGGGGCCAGGGGCTTTCAGAGAGATAACCAGTTTGAGGATCAAGGTCTGTGCTTTCTGCTGCCTTTGTTTTGCCTTCAGGAGCACTGAGTTCATGCACTAAATTCAAATTTTTTTTATTTTTTTTTTTTTTTAATAATAGCACAGATATCATAGGATGGGGTAGGGTAACATCAGAGACAGCAAAAAGAAATACTTCATCCTAATCCCACACTAGGGACATTGGCAAGAAAACCTGAGTGGAAAACTGTAACTTGTGCAGGCTTGTGGGTGGAACAGCCTTCAGAAGCTTCTCAGCACTCTGTCCTGTGTGGCAGGACCACACTAACCTACACTGACCCAAGCAGTGGTTTTCTAACACGGTTTTAAAAACCACTCCAGAGCAGAAGATGCCACAGACTCAGTGGTTGTTCCTTTCCCTATAACTATTTTCCAGCTTCAGTCCTCTTCATTTGTCCATTAGGCAAATACATTTTCTCCCCAAACACATTGAGACAGGGACCCTTTCAGAGCAGTACATCCTGGTGGGCCGTTCTATTTCCTCAGCCTGTTTCCCCACCACTATTACAAAGTAATGCAGAGCACAGAACTTAGGTGGAATCTTCTGTTGTATTAGTTTTAAGATCTACTCCAATCTGAGTTCCAATAAGTGCATTACAGAAGAGTCTGAGTCAGTTTTACTCAATGTCATTCCTGTTCATACCTGGCAGAGGCTGTTGGATAAGGCTTAGGGGTAACAAAACTTTCAGCTTTAGAGAGAGGCAGCAAGCCCACAGAAATACCACAGCTATAACCCATGTGAATCTGCAGACTGCTGCTGAAGTTAAATAGTATATACTTTTGTTCCTCACCACCCTCTCTGATTGCTTGCTGGATAGGGGACTGTGCAGTTTGACAAGGCTCTTGAGGTTAGAAGATGCTGCAACAGCAGCAGAGTGACAGTGATCCTGCACAGGACTTCAGGACTTTTTCTATTTTTTTTAAATTTTATCAATTGAAAAAACAAGCCAAAAGGAAGCTTTTTGTCTAGAGAAAATAGATCTTCCCTCACACATTCTGCACTTCTACTCTATATATAAATCTGCTGTTGCATTTCTACATATCTTTGGTGAAGGATTAAAACAAAACAAAACAACCTGAAAGAACCAGAAAATTACAGAGTGGCCAGTAAAAAAAACAAAAAACAAACAAACAAACCTCACTGAGTGTTCAGTCATTCTGTCTGGTGGTTCATCTGGAAACTGAAAAAGAACTAGATGCCCATCTCTGTGGACAACTGAGCTCCTGCAGCCTACATTAACCCCACATATTCACCTTTACTTTTTTTACTCTAGTACATAATTATCCTGGTGGCATAGTTTTATCAATCTAGAGCCATTTAAGCTTCCAAATCATAAACTGGAATTAAGAAAAACAAACTCATATTTTTCATTAAATAGTCACCTCTTGTATTTTTGTATATCTGTATTTCTAGGATACACTCTGTCATTTGTGAAGTTTATCTATGTAGCCATGAAGCTTAGAAACGTCATTTATTTGATACAGGCCTAGAGTCTCTTGAAATTCCCTGACTGGAGGATCTTAATTAACAGATTAGTTGTTGAGATGCTATGTCCTCTAACTGAAATAATTAGAGCAACACAAGAGCCGAGAGTTACAGACTTAGTTCACAAAAAGGAAAAAAAAACCCCCAGAAGATACACAGACACGTACTGCCTACCTGTTAATGAAACACAAGGAAAAAACAGCAAGCCTGAAGTATTTCTCTTTTACTTTTAATCACTAACCCTCTCATATGGAGAACAAATTCTCAGCTAAGCTGAGTGACATATGCTACATTTAGAGATCCCGAGGCAGATGGAAATGTATCATGCCTCATCACAACATCTGAGGACCCAAACAGTGAGGAAAGCATAATAAGCTATATACAGTTAAGCTATATACATTTCTAGCTCTGCTCCAGGGCTGCCCCAGCAAAGTTGTTTATGTTATATTCTGAACATTTAAATGCCACAGTCCATAAAAAACTTTCACCAGCTTTAACACAAGTTAGATGGATTATTGAAACATAGCATACTTGAAAACATGCAGGGGTTTTGTTCTAAAAAACCTAACTTGTACAAAACTTTGTACAAAACTTTTTTTGTGAGGTAATATTAAAAAGCATAAAGGAGCACCTAGACACAAGCTGCAATGACTTAGCTCACCTGTAAGATCCAGAGAGCACGTATCTCCAATCAGAGATAAGAAATTTTTCTTGTATTTGTCCTGAAAATTTCCTGCCTGATTTGGCACAGTAAACCTCTCCAGTAACACTGCGGACTGAAATATTCTGTAAAGAAAAGAAATAATTAACAGAGTTAATTACTTTTTCTTTTGTTTTGTTTTAAAATATATTAAAAATCAGAAGGAAAGGGCCTTTTACCCTCACTGCCTTTAGCTCTTCGCTTTCCAATGTCTGGTATGATTTCTTTATGGTCACTCCAATGTTACATGTGGAAGTTTGGGGGCTGAAGGAAACCCAGGTGAGCTCTCTCACCTGTCACAGGTTACAGCAGGGATATAAACCTGCCTGGAAATTTACACAGATAGAGCTGTGCTGTGGAACAAAAACTAATGCTATCCTCTTGATGTTGGCAATGGCACAATACAGCAGGGAAAAACCTCTCCTCTTCTGACCCACCTGGGCCTGCAAGGACATACCTGCTGCTTTACTGGTGCAGCCAGATGTGCAGGATCAGATGGAAGTAGAGTGTGAGTGGAGAAGCAGGTCAGTTTGGCCCATGCCATGCGTTGTGCTGTCCTTGTACCTAAATAAGTGTTTAAGGCAGGTCAGGCAGCCAGAGCTGACTCTGCTCTCTGTATGCACACTCTGCACGATCAAGTCCTTAGTAAATGAGTGGCACCAAGCACTTGGCTCACACGTTGTCAACGCCTGTGTATTGCAGCAGCACACTTACAAGAAACAGCACAGGCTTGTTCTTCCTAAGGAGCATGGGCTTACAGATAAGCAAACACTGTTAGGAGTGTTAATTTCTGTTTCTTTATACATTCAGGGTGGAATTCAGCTGTTGAAACATGGGTGTCTGGTGCATGCAAGATGCCCTCAGGTCTCCTGCCTGTCTCCCAGCCACCCCCCCAAAGACACCACAGGTGTCTTACAGAATCTCAAGCAACAACTGAAATGGTCCCTAGGAGGTTATTTTTAAGGTCAGCTGCCTCTGGCAGAGATGAAGGCAGACTAAGCTAATGGCCAGCTAAACTTGAGGCATTACCTTTAAAGCAGAGCTTTAGCACATTGTATCAGAAACCACCTAGTGTAACCAAGGTATTGCCAAGTGGCTGCCAGACCACGGCTGCTTTAAAGTTATTAAAGAGAAGCAGTTGTACCACTTACATTACACAATTCTACTGTTCTCTATCCAGGCAAATAAGGAGGCAAACAAAGAAAGAGCTGAAGGCCTTGTGAAACATTGCTTATTAATTTAGTTAGGCCCTTTGATAACTATTAGTGCTTATAACAAGGTGACTGTCCTTGAAGATGTCAACATAATTAGTTGAGGAACTTTCAATCAAGAATTGATCATCATTGAAGAAGAAACCTCTTGGAAAAACATATAAAGCACATGGACTTAAGAGACTATATTGGGTTTATGTAGTTTTATACTGTCAGCAAAACAATTAGTGCTATCCTTAAGTGAACTGGCCTCATTATCATGCTAAAAAAATCACACCCATAAGTCAAAAAGACCCTTTCCCAGGTGAAGACTCTTCCCCTGAGCATATACAGTAGTAGAAGTGAGCAGTATTCCAATATATGTTGCTAACCAATCGTTTTAATAATGGTGAACTTGGAAATTACAAACTTTGTACGTTTCATGTATAAATACAGGACAAAGTCTCATTTTGTGTGCTGGAGTTGTGAGAAACCAGAGAGCACCCAGGCTTTCACAATTCTGAAACAAATAAGCAACATCTCTCCCGAGTGTGTAGACTACAGGGCTTATAGCACACTGGGCAACAAGTCTGTGGGTTTTTTTGACAACAATACCAGGGGATTTAAACTCTGTTTTAAGACTTCATGGGCCAGACTGGTTTCATCTAAGGAGCTGATGGAAATGCTTTAACTTGCTGTAACGTCCATGGGAAAAATGTAGTCATCTTCAGAGAGGAATTAAGTGTGCTAATGCCACCTCTGGAAATCTCTTGCTCCCTTTTAATTACAGGGTGGACTGGTCCTAGCATAACCATGCTTCTAGCTCAGAGTGCCTAAAGTCAGGCAGGTGAATTTGAGCCTAAGAGCTTCACAGAGCCACAGTACCTTGAAGAGATCCTCAGCAATTTGCAACTTGTCACACATCTCCGAGAAGAGATGTATATTGCTATGATCGAGCAACAGGTAGACAAACACCATGCGCTTGTTAGCTGCCTCCAGCAGGTCACAGAGAATCTCTGTATCTGTGAACACATCCATCACGATAGCTAGCACCTGGGGGAAAAAAAGCAGAGGCACCACCAGAGACAATTTACATTAGGTTGCCTATGAAGCCACTGAAATGTGGCTTATTTGTTTAAAATATATATATATTCCAACACAAATCTTTGGCAATAAATGTGGATATTACTTCTGGTTTTCTCCCCAAGTCCCTGAATTAGTTAATCAATGAGAAACATTGCTCATTGTTTTATTGCTCCTATAAAGCCAACATAACACACAACATATGCACTTCAGTTAAGCTCATTTAATCATAAAACATAAGATGACCCATGAATTTGTAGATGAGATTTCAGCACCAGGAAATACCAGGAAATGATCACTGGGGAATAATAAAGAAGCAGATAAAATAAGAGACTGCAGCCCTTGCCAAACGCTGACCAGCTTTCGTAAGTCACATGCATTTAGCAAGAATCACTGGATGACACCTTCTCTCTTGTGATTTACACCTGGAACTGTCCTAGCTTTAAATCCTCACTGTTGGTGGTGGTGAGTTGATAGACTGCAACAGCTCCATCTATTTTAATACTGATTTATAAACTAACTGTTTCAATTTAACCATACATCCATGCTTCCCAAATCATAACTGGCAGGGTGGTGTGTAGAAGTCTCAGGACATAAAAGCCCTGGCAGCTACATAAATGCAGTCTCCAGCCAGCATGGACCAAGGGAACTGTAAGTGTGATATAAAACCACTTTCTTCCTCTAATCCCTACTGGATTAGAGCACTGGGCATAGCTTAATGAAGGTGCTGGTCTTCACTGGCTTCTGCTGTTGTCCATGGGACATGAGTCATGTCCAAGGGTCATCTCCTCAGGGCAATTCAGCTCAGTTAATACCTGATTTCAGAAGCTGCCTTTTTCTCCTTTGACTAGAAAAGGAACCCTTGATAGCTGCACTCACAGGATGACAACTTCAATCAAAACAAGTTTTACAGAATCTCTGTAGCTCCAGCATAATAACTGATCCCAAGCTGCACTGAATCTTACTCCAAAACCTATGCCCACACTTGCCAGTGAGCTTATTCCCTTCAGCACCAGGAGGAAATCCTACAAGACCAAGTGCATCCTGCATGGCCAGCATCCAGTTCAGGCAAGCCAAATGACCTGTGGTGCAGTGAGGATCCCAACCTTCCTCCTACTGCCAGAGCACAGAGCTTCAGAAAGCGCCTTGGCACTGCCATGTGAGCGGCACAGTTACGTCCAGTATCTCACATCTGCCCTCACTGCCAACTCACCTGGCCTTTTTAAACAGTACAACATGCACCCGGCCTCACCATAGCTCCAGACCACTCTCCCTAGTACTGCTTCTTCTCCAGCTCTCTCAAGATGTTTCTCTGCACCCAACTCTCTTCTCTTACTTGTACTTCTTTCTTCTTCTGCCCAGAGTTCATTTGCCCCTGATCCACAAACATGTTAAGGTTACAGTAGTGCTCACCAACCCTTTGCAGCTTGATACCATCCACAAACAGAGCATTTATTCTGTTGTTAATGGATATATCCAGGACAACAAATATATCACATATATAAAATATATAATATATGGGTTAATATAATATCCAGTTGTCAATAGATTATCCAAGATGGACCCTTATCTGGTACTAATTAATAAATCCTGTGTTTTAAAAACTGTCCTTAAAAAACAGTTAAATTTATACTGTAAGTATTGCTTCAGCACCCTCTTGTAATGTAGATTAGATGGTTAAGAAGGTCATGTGAACCAGGGTTTTATATTTCATTTCCCACCTTTTTCTTTACAAGTTTTCTCCTCTTGGAACAGAACATTGGCCTGGGTTATAGTTTACCTGATGCTTATTTTAACTATTCCAGAGACATTTCGTCTGTTACCAAATCTTTCTAATGCTGCCAACTTAAAATCTGTAACTCCCTTGATGTGCTAAGCACTGGTTGCCCTTGACAGGGCAATTGCCAACAGGAATTATTCTTCCCTACCATTACACTCAGCACTGTCAGACCTGGTACTTGCTGTAGCAGGAAAATAGTAAAACCCAGTCTGTAACTCCCGTGAGCTCTGCCAGCCTGTGTCGGACACCAGGCACTGCTGCCTGGGTTTGTTCCTGACCATTCACTTGTGAAACTGCTGGTGCCAGCATAGGTTTATACAAGGGAAAGATTCCTGAACAATAGTAAACACAGCCCTGAAATTACTCTCCCACCCTGCCGGGAAAACAGGAGAGCTGCCAGAACACACACTACAGAGGCTTTTTGACCCCCTCCAGCTGCTCAGCTTATGGGTTCCCAGTGCATGGGGAGCCTGGATTGCAAATGGCACCTCCGGCAGTCCCCCTGTCACTTTTCCTACTGTTAGGGGCATTGTCTACACTTTCCCCACCTGCCAAGCACTACTGCAGTCTCTGGATGGAGCCCACGTGGCATTTTTAATGACACGGACAATGCATTAATTGTGAAAGATCTTTTTTCCTTCATCTGAGGGCACCTGATGACACACTGGACACATGCCCTTCTTGGGATCCCCTTCATCCGCACCTCTCACAAATCCCCTGGAACAGGTACTAATGGCTCAGAGCTCACTTCACCTTAATCCTTGTGCACTGGTCTGTACAGAGCAAACCATCCTGCTGGTGATGCATGAGGAGGGACTGAGTCCAGCTGCCCTTTCTATAGCATGTTTGCTCTGTTGGGTTAACGGGAGATTAAAAGAAGTGGGAATGAGTTGGGTTTGTTTTTTTTTAAGTAAACAACATAAAAAGGTGATGGTGTAAGTGCACAAAAAAAAAAAAAAAAAAAAAGAGAAAACAAACAAACAAACAAAAAAAAACCCCACTGCCTGTGTTCAGTCTCTTTACAGTGACTTTCTAGAGCAAAGCTACACTGCAACACCCAAGGCTGGCCTGAATCAACCACCCCCTCTACCTGATCTTTCTAAGAGTAGAGGACAATCGAGTGCAGAGGGAACAGCAATTCTCCCCCATACCTGAGTGGTCTTGTTGATGTACCGGCGAATGATGTCTCTAATGTTGCTGTTCTTCTCTGTTTGGAAATACACAGTGGCAGTGGATTTTTCCTTTAAATAAGGTTTCTCTGCCATAATCCATGTGTGCAGCAGCGCTGGCTCACTGCTGTCCGACACGGTGGGGAAGTAGGTCCCTGAAGGGAGTGACCTGGCATCGTTCTGCTTTGGTGCAGCCGCCCCGTCGGTGGCCAGGGACTCCTCCGCATAATAGGACTCCCTGGCATTATCCTTGATGTACTGAGCTTCCACCGAGGAAAGGAAATCCACTTCGCCCTCTTTGCTTAAAGTTTTGAGGTAAGAGTCTGTCCCACCATCCAGGAAGGCGTCGGTAGCCAACCTTATGCTTTCATTGTGGCTGAAATCTGCTTTTGTCAGCTTCGGGGACTGGCTCTTGATATCCTCCAGCCTTTTCCGGATCTTGCCCATGTGGAGCCTGGAGTGGCTCATGGCTCTCTGCCGCAGCAGCCGCTCTGCCAGGCAGGCACCGTGCATATGCGCGGCGCAAGCAGCACAATCATCCTTCTTGTTTGGCGACTGCATTCTGGCGTGAAATCGCCTCGGCTGAATGAATTAACTATGAATAAAAATAAAGAGATCTTATTACCTAAGGCACATTCACACTCCCTGATTTCGTTGGTACACCCATCTTAACCCCCCCACCTTGCTTCTCAGGTGGCGTTGGTGGTACTATCAGCAACAATCTGCTTCCAGATGGGACACAAGTGCAAAGCTGATTAGACTGATTATCTGAGAAGTACCCACCTCACCCCCAGGACATACGAAGGATTTGAGTCCAATTACCAGGGCCGCCCGATTCGGTTGTATTTCCCGTCCTGGTGCATCCTGTGAACTGTGAGCGAGGAAGGCACTCAAGCAAAAGCAGGTAGGCTCCCAAACATCATTGCACAATCCTCAAAACAGCTTGAGGCTTCTCTGTCTTCCTATAGTATTTGTTCGGGAGCAAAAACAACTCTGACGCTGAACTGGGACAGAGACATCAGCCATGTCCATAGCTTTGGAACAGCAGAAAGGGTCACGGACTCTTGTCTGCTCCTACATGCTGCTTAAAAATAGACGTGAACTTCGTCACTGTGCCCCGTTCACAGTATGTTGCTATTACCATAGACGATTCACTCCTTTATTTCTTTAAAGCTTTGTGACTACGCCACCCTATTAAAAGAAAAATACCTCTTCCCTAACATCCTGAACATTATGTGGAGGGAGGGTTGTGAGCTGGCCTCAAAGCATCAGAAATACAAACACTCATCAGTTGATTGTGCATGTATAGGGCTGTTTGGTTGGTTTCTTTTTTTTTCTTTTTTTTTTTCTTTTTTTTTTTTTTTTTTTTCGGGTGCCGCTGTGGTGGTCTCGTTGGGCCCCGGGGGGCTGGGGGCTGCGCGATTGTAGGGCCGGCGGCGGCGGC
>JAOEGS010005435.1:0-15761 GCA_025447755.1 Corythornis vintsioides
CCCTGCTCCCTGCAGGGGGCTGCACTAGATGCCCTTTGGAGCTCCCTTCCAGCCCTAAACACTCTCTGATTCTATGATTTAAGATCTACAGCTATGCACATACTTCCTTCATAGGACCACACTTTTTTACTTGCCTGGTAGGTGATGGTTCCAACCAACTCTATAATCTGGAGCAGTGTGTGGTGATGTATTACAGCTTTCACAGTATCCAAGTTGATGCTGCAGTTGATGCTGATGCTTTATGTGACTTCTGACAATACCAGTCAAACTGCCTAAGGATTTGGTCCCTCCTCAAGCACACTTCCACAATTTACAGATACACTTCAGAGCTTGGCTGTCTGGAAAATCCCTTTCTCATCACTTTACAGGCCATGCAGGGACATTACAAATGGAATACATGCAGGCTCAGAAGGTGGCCAATTGACTAGAAGTTAAAAAGCTGTGCACCACAAGAGTCTGAAGAACAGGAACACTGAAATGAGAAGGCCTAGCAAGACTCCTATTAATTTCTTTAGTCTCCTTAAATGTAGACACCTGACAGGCTAAAGCCATCCTGCATTTCAGAGTGAGGAAAAATTCCCACTCTTGAATTTTCTCTATAATTCTGCTTTGTCAACATCTATGGCTCCTAAACAAAGCCAACGAGGCCACTTCAGACTACAGCAGACTCTGGGAAGGTACTGCAGCATGGCAGACATGAAGTTCAGGATGGTGCCAGAGCAGAGAAGAAAAAGGCAATGTCTGACCAGACAGAGCAATTATCTGCCTCCATTGAATAAAATAAATAAGAATAAAATATAATAAGAATAAAAATAAAAAATAAAAATGAAATTAAAAAAAAAAACAAAACAAAAAAACAAAAACCCCAAAGAAACCCAAAAATACCAAACAAGCAAAAAAACCAAACCAAACCCAAAACCCCTATGAGTGGATAGAATTTCAAGCCCCAGGTTGCAAAGCCCTGAAGAGGAGATACAGAAAAACATAAAAATAGTATTATAGAGAAGTGTGAAGAAAATGTCAGTATTTGATCTAAGAGCACTGGTATCATCAAAAATCAAAAGAATAAATTCAAGTTCACAGCAATTTAGCCAAAGCCTGGACAAGGACACCAGCTCAGCTGTACTCTGCTGTAATAGGAGGTGGCATGTAACCAAAGAAAGGGCATTAACTTCTTTTCCTCTTGCACAAGCAGATATATAAAGAACACATTTCCAGTAACAGAAATCTGGCAAACACTTTAAAAACATTCAAAACGACTTGCATTTATTCAGATTATGCAAAAGCAAGCATCTTAAAGGTGTTTATAATTTGGGCTGTAGCTTTACTGCAATCTCATCTGCAGTCACCAGAGGCTGCTTAGATTTTTATATTTTAGCAGATTATTTGCAGGCCTTCAGAGTTTATAGAAGTGATGCCTTTTTTAAAGATACTGCAAATATATGCATATATGTATATATATATAAATGCATATACAAGAAAAAAGAAAAGATACCCAATCTTTTCAAGTTATTTGTTCAAAAAGGTAAAACAGGTGAATAAATAAGTTTTATAGAAAAGATGGTGCCCATTTATAAGTAGGAAAAAACAAAACCAGGAAAATGAAGTAATGTGAAAATGCAGAGCCAGCAAGTTAGGGACCAAATCAGGATTTCATTGCAGCATCTTTGACTTCAAAGCAAATACTTTGAAGGCTCCCCACATGTAAAGTTCAGAAGACATTTGATAAGCAGAAGGGAAGTCACTGGGATTATAGTTTAGCTGAGCTAAGAGTTGTGCTGTAGTAATTACAAGTGATGAGGACAGTGGAATACTCAGCACTGATGCAGTACTCAATTGAATGGACATAATAAACCATTATCATCACATCCAGGAGGATGGGCCATTTTCTTTGCTTATTTCTACAGACTATCCAAAACTCAAGTCCACTTAGCCTGTGAAGTCTGATGAGAGCACAGCCTGAGGTAATGCAGACACAAAAACAACTCACAGAAGATTAGGTCAGGCTTGATTTAACAGGGAAAAATGAAGTAGGACCACAATGGAAGAAAAGACTGTGGGGTTTGGGGTTTTTTTGGGGGGGTTTGGTTTTTTTTGCTTGATTGTTTGGGTTTTTTTAATTGTTTCTTTGCTTCTTAAGGCAAACCAGGAAAAATCACACATTCTGCATAGCAATATATACTACACTGTCTGGCTTCTTCATCATTTTGAGGGAGGAGAAACATATCTCCATAAAAGTAGAAGCAGAGAGTATGACAGAAACCATTCAGAAAGCATGTCTTTTTTGGGATATGACTATGAATTTTTTTTTTTTTCATATATTTTAGTGTACACTACTCAAAATCTACTTCAAAATCTACTTCAAAACGTTTTAAATCACAGGGAAAACAGGATTTGGGGATGATCAGTACTACCATGTCACCTAAATTGTTACTTCCCATTAATATGGGCAACCAGAAGCAGAAGAAACCATGCACTCCAGCTCCCCAACAGACACTACCAAGCACAGGTATCTTTCTCATTGAAAACAAACCACAAATCTCTGAGTTCAATTAACTCTCCAGCCTCAACAAAAGTGCACTGCAGTAGAATCTTTTATAAAGGAATAATTTATCCGAATTCTCTTTAATGCTTTTTTCATAACATTGAAATGCCTCAGAAAAAAAAAAAAAAAAAGGATGAAAAATTCAGTTGTGTAGAGCTGATCAGTGGAACAAAAATCCACTCTGAACAAAGGTAAGCTGATTAACTTTTTCATCAAAATCTACATATTTGATAATGCAAAGAACAAAGATCTTGTAAGAAAGCAAGAAAAAAACAATTAAATGTGTGTGTTCTTTTAAACATCTAACTGAAAGTACATGGACTCTGCTAACATATCTTCAATATTGTTAGAGCTGTTTAAATGTCCCATAAGTCCCAGAGGCACAAAGATGACTCTCTGGATGAGCAGAATGATATGAAACTATGCCAAGTAGACTGCAATGTTTTCTGCTTAAATTACCTTTGTTTTAGATGATATGGTACATTTGGAGAAAAGGTAAGAACCCTCTCATCTTTTCAAAAACTCATCTTTCCATTTGTAACTCCTAAAATGGAATTTTTAAATATATAGAGACACGTTTCAGAGCCACCAAGTTGACAAGTAACACCTTGTAAGTACCATGAGGACTCCAACATTATTATCATTTAGGTTATGCTGAAAAACAGGTAACTTCCAAGTTAGTACATTTTAAGTGCTCCTAACTGCAGCCAGCAGACAAAACAAGTATTTTAACCTACCTGCTTATGAACCCAATTAAAAATCTGCTACGTGGCTACACCTAGAGTGCAGTGAAACCCTCTTTTTCAAGACAACAGATGCTTGTTTGCTCCAGACTTGTCCTTGGTGGAAGCAAGGCTCGTAAGTACTAGAAGAGGAAAAAAACAAGCTTTTCCCTTCTTGCAGGGCTCAGCTGGCAGGTACAGCCATCTTCTGTCAAGCTCCCAAGAGTGGGCTGACACAGCCACAGAAAACTGCCCTGGCAGCATCAAGATGGCAGAAGGAAATTGCACTGCAGGCAGCCTTGAAGTTGGAGAGCTCTGCAGCACTGGGAGTGGGTATGTGTCCTCACTGCCCTGTCAGTAACACATCTATGAACTGCACAGAGAGTTAGCTGAACTTTAGGAAAATATTGAAAAGGAATAATAAAAAAACCCCTGAATTCCTGAGTTTAACCTCTGGCTGACAGGTCAGCACGCAACACTGAGCTGGAGCAGTCACAAGCAATTCCTGCCATGCTGAGAAGACAGTCACTTGGACTTGGTTTGCTCCCTGTACAAAGTCAAACACTGCTGCATTTTTTATGTGGTGGGGATTGTTAGAGGAGAATGAAAGCAGGCATATGGACTCCCTCCTCTTTCCTTATTTCTACTCACAGCCTAATGGACAGCAGACACCAAAACATTCCAATAAATTGCATTTTGGGTAAGACAGGAATACATATTGAAGACTCTTAGACATTGAAGAGTTTTTTGTCTCAAAAACAATTCTCTGACAAACTGTGTTCCAGAAAAATACTAGCACGGTATGAATGAAAACAAAGTCTGCTAAGGAACTGTCATATATTGAAACCTTTAAAATACATTTTCATGTGTATGAGGACCTGATGTTCAATCTGAACAACCAGCATAGTAATTTGGCATCTTAGAGCTCTTCTTTTGGAACTAAAAATCTTGCTGTCTATAGGTTCTCCCCACTCCACGGTATTTTCTGCTGCATTTTTTTCAGAGCAAACCTCAATTTTCAGTATAAATACAGAAAGCAAATGAGAAGGGAGGGAGGAAGTTACAACCACAAAAATGAACGAATTTGCCCATGCACTCATTTCTCCTCTGGAAACTCCTACCTACCACAGGACAGGTCTGACTGTGGCAAAGCACTGGCACAGCAATTCTGGGGCTAAGATCCCCCATTATTTTGCAGCTGCCCATGGATCACTGAAAGACAAGAGAGGCAAAACACAGCTGATCTAACAAGCACATGCAAGGCCAGGAATGACAGATTTCTATGCTTAACCCACTTCTATATCAAGTCTTTCTGTGAATTTAGTCAACATTCTCTATATTAATCTCATTTTTCTGGGGAAGATTTTCAGTTGCACTTAGATGATTTAGGAGCACAAGTCCTATTACAACTCATGGGGATATGAGCTCTGAATCTCCAGGCAATTTTTACAACTGTTACTCTACCTATAAAATGGAAAAGCAATTACTCCTTTCTGCCTTCTAACTCCACTGATACCAGGACTAAAAGGAATACCCAGTGCTGTCCCTACATGAACTCCTCCCTTCTCCAAGTCTCGATAGGCTAATATAACCTTATCATGACTTCAGGTCAGAAGATTGAGTCTAATGGACCAATGGAAGGAATTAATTTCAAAGCTCAGGACCTTTAATTGAGAGCAGATGGTGCCTAGTCCCTATAAATTTAAAGTCTGGGGCCTGTTAACAAAAGCATCTAATCTCATCTCAATTGCAATGAGCAGCCAGGACCCAGCAATATTGAGTTTACAAAACAACATAACAATCTCTGTAACTCCACTGAAAGCAAACAAGCAGCAAAGAGAGTTAATGAAAAAGACATCATATGTTCTATGCAGCTAAAGTAGTTAAGGGAATGAGCAGAATTCCCCACTGAGTGCAGCTTTTAAGCAATTTTAAATAAATCTCCTTCTAGAACATACAGCAATCACGCAGTGAAGAACTTAGCAGCTTGAACAATTCCAGTTCACTCTGTAAGGAAGGGGACAGGATGCTTCCCATTTAACCCCACACAGGCCATGCCTTTCCAAGTCAGTTTGACCTATACCTCTTGGAAACATTGAATATTTAAACTTTGAACCTCAAAGATTATAAACTATCTTGAAACATTCAACATCCATCTTCAAAAGCAGGCAGAAAAGACAACTTTGAAGTCTTCTCCAAGAAATTTTGACCAAAAACATCTCCATATTTCTCATTTTTTTCTATAAACTGTGTAACCAACCAATTCAGTTTGGGTCTGCAAAACCACTACAAAAAGACATTCAGGTTTTGTATAGAGACAAAGCAATCCAAATTCTTTAGACTACCTGCCACAGATGCAGACTGAGACTCCAGAGCTTTAATTATCAGCAATTACAAAAGACATTTTATTTGTAACTCCAAAGCATTTGACATAAATATTACATGCATGAAACCACAGAGATTAGGGGGAAAAAAAAAAATCAATCTCTCTTCCTCCAGCCTCCTGTAGGTTGGTGCACAGAGTGGAATACCAGAATAACTTGCCTTTGTGTGTGCTCATGACTGCACAGGGACTGGCTGTGGACATGCTTTAAAGTTTCTAGATGGTTTGAAGAAGAAACTGGTCTTCACCCATGTACATTTAATCTGTTATGTGCATAAACTGTGAAATAAAGATGTTTAAGAGAAGGTCTTGCAAGCCACAGACATCCAGAGCCACGTGCACAGTTATGCATCTGTTTCACCACTAAGGACAACAAACATTCATAGCATTGTCAACCAGAGAAGGAAGCCTCCTGCCAGTCTGTACCCTGTTGCAGCCTGAAGCCTGGAGCCAGGGTTTCCCAATTCAGTTGCTTCTTTCTCTGCTGTGAATACTGCAGCAGAGGTGGAAACACATTTTGTCTGGGATGCACCCAGTCAGCAGCCACAGCACCCCAGGGAGAGACTCAGCAGCAGCAGCACAGACCTGGCACAGCAGCTGCACACAACCTTCAAACTCCAAGAAAACTTATTATGGATACTCTTCTAGACAATATGAGAGACATGGCTGTTAACCATATGAATATCCATCATTTAATCCATAATTAATTTACATTGTTCCCCCTCACCTTTCCTAAATTGATGCTGTGGCTGCAGAACTGTGAAATAAAAAAGTCTTTATTTACTATGACAGAAACCTGGACCAAAATCCACAATGATCACAGCAGTCATCAAAGGCCTTTCCACTGAAAGGTTTCTAACTTGGAGTGAAAAAAAAACCCACAAAACTCTCCTTCTTGAAAACATAGAAGTAAAAAGAACAGATAACTAAACATAAAACCTATATAACCTAGGAAGAAAATGGTATATTATTGGTGGTTGAGGTGGGGGTAGTTGGTGGAATAAAAATCAAACCCACAGCTTTAACAAGCATTTCTCTTCCTGAGATTTGAGACCTCATCTTCTTCCCACCTTAAATCAAGAAAGAAAAAGCTTAATTTTTTTTGCCAACAGATCAAGCTGCATGTGATATAGTTGTAAAAAAGTTCTGATCAGTCCACATATTAATATTTTTAATAGGAATTAATTTTCACATTTTACTTCATATCAAACTGAATTCTCATCTGAATCAAAATAAATAGTGTTTTATCCAAAAAACATCAGAGTAAGTCTTTACATGGGTTTAATAAGAATTAGTTGTAAAGAATCATCTATTCTAAAAGCCTTTGAAGCTTTTTTAAAACAACAACAAAAAAATCCCAACAAAATGCTAGCTTGACAAATTTTCTCCAGCTGTTATTTAATATAAAAAAGGCTTTCACCTCTAATTATTACTCATACTTTGACAATAGCAGAGTTTGTATTTACTTGAAATTTTAAATTGTTAGATTACTGTTCAATGTGCCATATTATACAAATAAATTCAACTAAAATCTTATTTCAAATGAAAGAAGAAGCCTAAAAACACTTCTACAACAACAGAATATGAATAACCCTACTCTTTATATGGAACTGGTAATATTTAGACTTTACCTCTACCATTAATTTGGTTTTGTCTAATAAAAATATCAATATATGCATTTGTGTATTGTATATATGTAGACATGTTCCTATATCCACACAACTATACAGGAACTGAAGAACCTGGTGGTTGAGATTTTTGCTTTCAAATGTCAACAAACTAAATAATCTCAACTCTAAGAGATTTCTTTTTCTCCTTATTCCAGTGGTAATGACATCAATAAACCTGATTCAGCAAATCTGTTGCTCTCTTAATTCATTAATTAAAACAATTTGCTGCTACCACTGTGATTTTTCAAGGACCTCAAAACCACATTTCAAATCAAACCAGCAGAGATCATCAATTGATAGATGTGCAAAGCATCCTTTGCTTTCATGGCAACGTCACAATTAAAACACAAAAGATCTGCTTTCTTGAAAATTTTCTTGCACAAGCACATACAGAAGAATATATTTTGTTCATGGGGGGGGCTAAACAGCAATGCTTTTGAATATAAAAATTAAAATGAGTAAAAAATGCGAAAAAAAAATCCAATTAGAAGAAAAAATATATAAAAATGAATATGATAATAAATTGATAATAATAAATACGATAAAAACAAAACCAGGAGGAAAATTAAGTGTTTCTTTTGACCTTCCTCTCCCACAAATCAGGAACTACAGCAATATTTTCAAATAGTTTTGGAAGGTATATTAGATGCTTAAATATTTGCAGGGTCCCCAGCAATCTCTTTCAACAAGTTCTCCTTGAAAAGACACAGTCTGAGCTAACTTCTACTTATTGCTGTTTTTCTTGCTTGCCATATGCAGCCTTTATAACAGCAGCAGCAAAACCAAGACCCCTTGAGCTCGTGGCTGCCCAGGAGGAAAAATGTCAGTGCTCCTGAGCATGCAGAACATGGGACAGGGAAGGCAAAGGCAAAGCTCAGCCACTGCACTGAGAAGCACTGACACTGCAGAGCAGGGCCAAGCTGTTCAGCACCAGAGACACAAGTCCAGGGGACCAGACAGGAGAAGCCACAACAGAGCTGATCAATGTCACTGGAAGGCCACTCTGTGACTCCTTCAATGGTTATGGCAACGAGGGAAGTTTCCTGATGACTCTTCAGAAGATAAAGGCCACGTTGCCTTCAGGAAGGGCAAGCAGAGACAGTCAGCCTCACCTCAGCCTCCCAGGGAACATAAGCTGCTGGAGTTATCCTTCATATGCCTGGATAGGCCATCAAAAGAAAGTGAATGAGAACATCTGATATATATTTACAAAGGCAAATCACAACCAACAACACGACTGCTTTTGAAGAACACATTGTCTCAGCAGACAAAAAGAAGAGCAGTGGATCTTCTTTTCCTTCACTTCAGCAAGGCTTTCAACACGGGGCCTCATAGTACCCCAGTAGGTGAGACACAAAGTGCAGTTGTGGAAAACTGGTTCTGTGGAGAAGCTGAAAGAGCAGCATTTTGCAGTGCAAAGACCAACTGTTGGCAAAGATCAGTATGAATGGCATTCCTCAGGGGCTAATATTAGGGCTGGTGCTGTTTTATGTCTGTACTACACTTAACATACTGAGAATAAAGAGGATGGAATGTGCCCTCAGCAAGACTGTGGATGACAACAAGCTGGAGAGTGATGAACATGGCACAAGGAGGGACTGCCTTTCCAGGGATCTCAACAGGCTCTAAGAACTGGCTGAAAAAACCTCATTAATTCCAAAGGCAGAATAACCCCATCTAACACTACCAGCTGGGAGCCCACTGGAAAGCAGCTTTGGACTAAAGGACCAGGGGAGTCAATGTGGACAAGTTCAGCAGTCTGCCCTTTCAACAATAAGGCCTAGCCACATATTGAGTTTAATTCAGAGGGAAGTGATTTTATTCAGTGATTTTATCCTTTTATTCAGCATTTGAAGACCCCATCTAGAGTATAATATTCAGTTTGGTGCATGCCAGTACTTGTGCAACAGTGATACACTGGAATGAATTCAGTGCAGACAGTCAAGAACCACAACTGGAGTGCTTGAGGAGAAGCTGAGTGAACCTTGAGAGGGCAAAAAGTGGAAATCTACCTTCAGCCTTCCTAAAGGGAGACCATCACACCAGCAACACTGACAACATCAACAAGGGAAACTCTGGTTAGATGTAAAGGGGGAAAACAAAATCAAGTTAGTTAAGCACTGGCACAGTTGCCCAAAGGCTGTGTGGAATCTCTCCCTTTCAAAAATGTTCAGAACTCAACTGAACAAAGCCTTGAACAACCCCATACAAGTTAATGTTATACCAGTCCTCAGCAGATGGTTGAACCATCTCAATAGGGCCCTTCTAAACTGACTTATGATTTTCTAAAGGACTGTGATTCAGCCACTTAGCATCCTCACATTTGGGAACTGGATTATTCTCACTTAAATGCAGGTCTTTGAACTTGTATTTACTGCTTTTTTTTCCTTTTTTTTCCTTTTTTTTTTTTTTTTTTTTTTGTGGAATGACATTACCAGCTTTCATTCTGTCCTACGAAGCACATATGATGCTTTCCAGGTTACAACATTCTGTTTGCATTATCCAAGCCATTAAGAGTATCTTGAACACACTATGTGAAGTGCTATTTGATTCAACTTGCCAATTCATTAAACACTGATCATCATTCCTTTTTGTCTTGCACTAACAAACCTAGACCCCATGTCTCTATGAATATGTCAGGAGTGAGGCAGTCTCAGAAGCATTAGTAATATCAAAATATCTATTTCTGCTAGCATCTGCTCCTTTTTCCTTATCAAGGAGGGGCTTAAACTATCACAGAAGGAAATCATGAGCTTGACAAGACTCATTTAGTACAGATTTGTTATAAGGCACTAAGTTTCTGCTTTTTTTATCCTAGTATGTTCCCTGTCTAACTGATTTAATAATGTCTTTAATAATGTCTTAATAATGTCTAATAACTGATTTATTAATGTCTAACTGATTTAACTAATTTAACTCCTCCTCCTTCTCTTTGCCCCTTCTGAAGTTGTTCTTTTGGTTTAGTTTTGGTTTGGTTGGTTTTTTTTTTTCCTTCCAGAACGATATCCATCATCAGTAATTTCTCAGACATGAGTCATAAAAACCCCAGAGGCTGTAGACACTCTCCATGCAGGACAAATTCTATTTACCTAAGTAACCTCTAATTCTTTATTTAGCAGTCTAAATGCTAGCTCTGTTATCAGTTACTCAGACAGAAAATGCTATAACAAAAACAACCATAAGAAAAACACTGGAGTGAGTTCAGAGAAGGGCACCCAAGCTGATGAAGGGTTTGGAGAACAAGTGCTGTGAGGAGAGGCTGAGGAAATTGGGACTGCTTAGTTTGGAGAAGAGGAAGAAGAGGAGAGACCTCATGACTCTCTCCAACCAACTCGAGGAGGTTGTGGTGAGGTGGGTGCAGACTCTTCTCTCAAGTACATGCCAGGACTAGAGGAAATGCCCTGAGGTTGCACGAGGGCAGTTTAGCTAATAGGAATAAAGAGCAGTGAGGTGCTGGAACAGGCTGCCCAGGGGGTGATGGAGTCACCATCTCTGGACGTGTTAAAAATACCCCATGTGTATATGAGGCACTTCAGGATACACTCTAGTGGGATGGGGAGGTGTTGGGGGGATTCTGGGTTGGTTGTTTTTTTTTAGTTGGATGGTTGTTTTTGGTGGAGGTTGATGGGTGGACACTGTGATCTTAGAGGTGATCCAGCCATGACAGCTCTTTGAATCATATATATATATATATCTGCAATATATTAACAGTCTTCCTTCACTTTTAAGTAATAAATCAATTTCCCCTTTTTCCTTTTCTTCATATTCATTTTTTCTGTACAACTCTTCACTTTTTTTGCTGATTATGTCTCAGTTTTATTTGCTTTCCTGGACCTCCCCAGTTGCATGTTTGTGAGCTCCTCCTCAGAATTTGATCTTCCTTTCATTTTTTTGCATGGTTCTTTCCTGAAATTTAGATGGCTGGAGAAATTCTGAATTATGCTGGTATTTAAATACCTCTTTCACTACTCAACATTAGAAAGGCTTTCTAAGCTTAACAAAATAGAACAAATTCTCTGAAATGTTCTTCAGATTTTTCTTCAGATTTGTTTTTCCTTGTAGTGCCCAATTCCAATTTTCTTGCTGTCAGCTATTGTTAAGCCTGAGGTTCCCACACATCAGGAGAGTTGGTTAAGTGTTTCCAGAGTCTCATCCTTTAGCCTAATGTTCTGTACCAGCCTCTCATCATGAAAGCATCATTAAGGTGACCCTTTGGCCTTTGCCTTTCCTCAGCAGCACCTTCAGTGCCACTCTGAAATCCAGGAGATCCCAAAAGGTTACTGGAACAAGGTCAGCCAGGCTAGAACTAGCCAAAGGAATTACCAAAATTCTTTTTGATTGCATTAACAGTGAATGCTAAGAAGATTCATCAAAATATATCCACAGAACTACAATCATGACATAACAGAATCTGAAAATTGGCATAACTACAGAAAACTTGTGATAATATCACAGAAAACCATGGATGACTGGCTTATGGATTTCTGCTCCATATGTCTGTAACCAAATAAAAAATTATCTGGTTTTTTTTTTTTTTTTTAGATATTTAATATTATTTCAGAGCTCAATTGTGTCAACAATAAAACACACTGATTTCTTGGTCATTAAATTTCTAGGCAGCAAAGCAGGATATGAGAGGTATTGGCACGCTTAATGAGGGATAGATAATTGTTAGATGGAGTACTGTGGGAAAGAGTGAAGAAGCTGTGAATGGTGGTATGGCAGTAAGATGAATATTAATTCATCAGCTACATGGCTGGTTGTGATCAGAAGGCTCAGCATTTGGCTAGCAGGCACCAAACAACTCTTTTTCAGTGGAGTTCACCTAGGTCAGGTTGTGCCTTAGCATAAAGAAGGTTGTTAAACAGGTGCAAAGGTGTAACAGAGTTTCCTGAATGATGTGCATTATTTAAGAATGCAGAGTTCAGGTATGTGTTATAGATGGACTGGGTTAGAGAGAACAGGTTGTAAGTGTCTTGACAAGGATCTTACCAATGTATTTCTTGGTTTTCAGAGATCTGAATGCCAGTAAGTTCACCATTCTGGAAGGACAAGAGAGTATTAGGTTCACAAGAATGCTGTCTTGGAAACTAAGGCTGGAGAAGAAGCAAGCAGGTGCCCACACAGCTGATAAACTGGCATTTTCTCTTTACAGACACTCTCAGCAATGAGCATTCTACCTACCAGCAACATCTCTGTGCCCCTCTCTGTGAAAAATGGGTCCACATCTCAAATCATTTATCTAACCAATTCAGACTGACTGCCTGAGGCCATGATCTCATACTCCTCTCTCCTCTTTCTTCTTTTTCTTTTACTACATCTTGACTTCCTCTGGTCTTCCAGACCTTCATCAGAGCTCAGCTTTCACTAAACAAGGAAATAAATCCCCACTTTCTAGTGCCACCAGAAGATTTTTGTGCACCCAGCTGGTCTTTGTGGCCATGGACAGAGTCAACTCTGCAGCATCTGTCTGGAGTGCCCCACTCTTTTTCAGATGCACTGTCAATGCTGCTTCCCAAGGGACAGACAGGGACACAGGCTTCCTGAAGGCTTAAATCAATGTTTTCCAGTCACAATCACCTTCACAGCCTGAACTTCAGACTGCCACAAAAGTGCATACAAAACTGGCTATATAACTTTAAAAGAAATAAATAAATAGTCCATAAGGAGCTGGATTTTAGGAATAAAGCTCAATTCACTTTCATGTTTTGCTAATTGGCTTTCTGATGTCTTATGAAGCTAGAGATTGCAGTTTAATTATTTTTTTAATTATTTAAATACATAGATTCTGAGGCACCTTTAAAATATATTGACTCTTGAAGCAAAAGGGTAGTTTGAACCCTAACTACAGCTTCTGGATCACAAGCTGTTGGAATATTTATCAAGTTTGAAATACAAGCCTTAGTGCAGAACAGCTTAGCAACATAAAGTTACTGGCAAGCATGTGAAAGATGGATGGGCTGCTTGTATTTCAAAGCCACACCTCCTCAAATAATTACTGCCATACATGTCCTGCTGCAGCTCTTAGGAAAGAGCTTGCAGTGGGAATGGAGAAGGAAGGCTGGGGAGGCTCATGGGTGCTGCTCAGTGTGTTCCAGTGGATACAGCTCCTGGACACAACACTGGGAGGCTGCCCAGATTAACAGATGCAGCTCTGCCTCCAGGGGAGGCTGACATGACAAACCTCTCTGAATATGATGCCAAGAGTATTATATGGAACTTTACCTCATTCAAGTAAAAATATTTCTCTTCAGAATGATTCACCAACAGTAACCTAAAACTTTGATGTGATAATACATAAATAGTTTCAGTATTTTCTTAAAAACAACAACAAAAAAAGAACCCCCAACTTAGATTAAAAGAATCCTCTGTTATCCATGGTATCATGTGAGTATATTTAAAATATTTCAACTTAATCATGTACCATGCTGCTTTTTTAAAGAACCTTCTAATACTGCAAATCTTATTCATAAATTTAGATTGCTTTTTTTATGGTCTTAGAAACACAAAGTGAGAGACCTTGACAAATAAACATTACTATCTTTAACAAAATATTTCCACTTACTGCAATTATCCAATAGAACCTTTGTTCTATTTATATATATATTATACATCTATTCTATTTATATATATTTATAGAGAGAGTTTTGCCTTCCTGATGGATATGAGGAATATGCAATCCACAGCTGTCTCAGAAGCTACAATACACACACCACTTAGAAGAAAGGGAAGAAATTCATGCTCTGATGCCAAGCTGCTTGACTAGTTCATGAGAAAGAAAACCCTGAGTACATACAATGGTTCATAAACCTGTAGGATGTCACCATTAGGATCACTGTGATTAGTCCCACCAATTCAGCAAGGACTGCTTCTGGTGATGAGCTATTGGAGCAGTGAATAGTTTTGCTGACTGAACACTGGGAGGCCTTTAGGTGAGGAAAGTGAGCCCTGGTGGTGTGTTTTGCTCACCATAACCTCTTGTTCCATATCCACCCCAGAGGTAACCATGCTGCACAGAAGAAATGCATTTACTGGGAAAACAGCTCCATCAAAAATGCAGTCAGGAAGCCTTCACAGACACAGGACAGAAAATACATCCTAACTCTTAATTTTGCATTCACAGCCTTAGCAACTTTGTCAGATTTGCACTGCATCTTGGCAGAGACATTAACTTCAGGCCAGAAATTAACAAAACTCACACCTGCAGCTTGGGCCTTTGAAGGGAGCACCTGTGCCTGCTAGGACTGTACAGATTCCCTGGCTCTGAATTACATCTTCTATTCTACTGTGAGCATTTAACACACTGAGTTCCAACTAACTGTGTGTATAAAATCCTTTCCCAGCCAAATCTTCCAAGTTCAGTGGAAACAAAAATTCAGAGAAAAATACTAAAGGAGATTAAGCTTCTCACCACTTCTGTAACATCTCCACTGAAATGGTGACCCGTGCCATGGTCCAAGTTACATGTTTCATAACCCTAGGGGACCCTCAAGCCATCAAAATTTCATTACCCTCACAGCAGTCCTGGGAAGTTCTTAAGTTGGACTGCTGGCCTCCCTATCAATAAATAAATCAACGGTAATCCTTTTCAGGGACTAAACTCTCCTTTGATGTTGTATCAAACATCAGACGTCCCTTGCATAATTTTAACTGGTGCAGAATAATGTCTTTCTTAACATAGTCACAGTCCTTTCACACACGAAAAAATAAAGCTTAAGGAAGAAGTTTGTGCATCTTGTGATCAGGCATTTTGCTTTAAAAAAAAAAATTGGAAAGATAAAGTGGTTTTTTTGTTTGTTTTTGTTTTAAATTCCAAACCTATTGTACTTCTGAAGGGGATATTTTTTGGTAATGTAAAGGTACAAGGCTAAGAAAATTTTATGTGCATATATAGATATGGATTTTCAAATTCATTAACCTAGGGCTTTTCCAAAAGACTCAAGAGAATCTGTTTCAGCATAGACCTTTCAAAAGGGAAAGCACAGGACAGCACAACACTTTCTTCTAGATCACTTTGCAACTGAGACATGAAGAGACATCAAATCAAAGCCTCACTGCCCAACAGAAGTAGGTGAGTACTCCCATCCTCTGTCAAAACCTGCCCCTGACTCACAGCTTCTCTAAGCATGAGACAAGACACCCATGAGCACCAAAAGCTGTCTCCTCAGCTACAACACATCACTGAGTCCAATCCAAATGGGAGGACAGGCCCCCATCAAGACAGGCATCTCCAGCCAGAACCAGCCACCAGAAGAAATACAAGTACAAATAGTACTGAAACATAGCTTTGCTTTTTGTCTTCACACAGTGAAGGTAAAGTAATAAAAAAGTAGGGCTAAACATTATCACTCCTAGTTTAACGTGGCTTTTCCTTTTTTTAAGGAAGGATTACCATAAATATATATATACACACCCCTATATATATAAATAAATAAACAAAC